>JARYHS010012940.1:0-97970 GCA_031002005.1 Vandiemenella viatica | reverse complement strand
TTCAACTGAATTCCTCTGACAAAATTCACTACACACAATGTGGTCGACACAGGAGTTACTTAGGTATAGCCAAAATGGCTGAAAATATTATAAATGCTATAAAGTGCACTACAGAAATGATCAGATATAGTACAAGCATACCATTGGAGTATGCAGATGGAGTCCATCGAGTAAAAGAAGAACCAGTGCCAGATGAACAAAATACTGAAATTGAAGTGAAGGTTAAAGAAAGAAAGCAGTGCCCCATCAAGAAGTACCTACGACCAGCCGACTAGTAACAGTAAAATCTTTTCACAATAGTAGAATACGCAACAAGTACAATGGAAAACAACATCAAGGTACAAATTTTGATGACAAAAAAATAGAAAAGGTTAATGATGTTGTTGTTGTTGTTATTTGTGCTTTAGGGCGCGTCAACATCGGGGTTATTAGCGCCCTAACAAATACAAGACGTGACAATGTGACAAAATTGCCGTCTAAGTGGCCGACTGTATAAGGGTCGGCCACAGAGACAGCACAGTAAAATACTAAAATACTGACTGCAATTCCGTCTGCATAACTGACTGTAAAGGGGTCAGCCCCACAGGCGGAAAAAATAAAACATAATAATAATAATAATATAGTAGTACACAGAACACAGAGTAAAAATACATACACTGACTGGTTGGCTGTAAAAGGGCCAACCAGTTTGAAACATCGGACTAACTGGCTGGCTGTAAAGGGGCCAGCCAGGTAAACAAGGTCACAACTAAAAACAGTACTTGGATTGGTGGCTGTAAAAGGCCATCAATCCAATCTAAAACCTAGGCCGGTCTGCCCAAAATTTTTGGGACAAGACCGGCCAAGCTACAAAACTTTAAAACCTTGGCCACATTGTCACTATCATTGTTTAAAATAAGGGACAGATCGTTGCCTAAGCCAACGTCTGCCCTTAAGTCTAAAAATAAAATACAATCACTTAAAATGTGGCGTACCGTCAAAGGTACGCCACATGCATCACACTCCGGTGGGTCCTCTCGGCGGAGAAGGAAACCATGTTGTGGTGTGACAGCGTCACCCACAATGAATATAATCAAATCATTATTAATTATATTCATATTTCTTTCTTTTTTCCTTTTTTATTATATTCAAGTTTATTAATTATTTAATCTTGGAACGTGTAAATAAATTATAAATAATGAGGGTTGTCTGGATAGGTTAAATGTATGTTTAAACCAGGGCGGCCAAAGGTATAGTTTATTATAAATTAATTTTTCTGTAAACGCATGGCTCAGAACGCTTAAATATTGAAGGCTAGAGACTGCCATTTCGACCGTTGAGGGTGGAACAATGGAGCAGGCGGGGCGACAAGGTGACGCCGGGCCAGCCCGGCTTGAGTCCCGTTGGAATTCGGTCAACGAACTACCCCACCTTGCCGCTATCCCGAAGGCCAAGTAGGAAACGCGCGAAGGAGTCAGCGAATGCGACGCGTGATACTAAACACGTGACGACGGAAATGTGTAGCTAGCCAATCCTGAACATTTATTGGGGGCTACAATACTAATTCCGTGGAGTTCTTTTGCATGTGGCGAGCAACTAGCCGAGGAAGAGGAAGGAGCCATTTTTTAGAGAACACTTCTGTCCAGGACGAGCTGATGAGCAGACGTGACTTGGGTCCAAGACGAGCTGGTGAACAGACGTGCTAGCCGGCACGCTCTCTGATGATCATTGTGGTTGATCATTTCTTGCTTTGGGAAAGCGAGATGTTGAGTGGCGTGCTTGCCATTATTCGGAAGTTATGCTAATAACGCGGTCGTAGCCGCTTATTTAGCTTCCATTGCTGCAGTGGCATTGTGTTTGTCGCTCACCATCACGGCGATGATACTATGGTAATGTACCAGAAACGACGGTCACTATCCAGTGGATTTTTAACAGACTTATGTGCCCTTAAGCGACTCCTGGGTTAAGACTCTGCTCCCGCCACTTAAATTCTGAGCTAGCTGGATTTATATTTCAATTCAATTTTTCTTAAGCATCTTGCTGTTTGTTAATTCAATTTTGATGCTTTTCATTCACTTTATACGGCGCCCCCTGGGATTTTCCTTTGTACAGTAAAATGTTAGCTTCAATTTGATGGCCTGTGTTGCCATATTATTTCAATGTTAACTTTGCTGTTTTTATTACTTGTTTGAGATATTTCATTCAGTTTTGTTTGCTTACTCCGGCGAATTGTAAACGTCGGGTATTGCTTGTTTTTGCTGATCTAATTGTGTTTAACGTAACGTTAATTACTACCCGACCTTGTAAGGCCATAAGACTCAATAAATGAGGTTTTATTTTGTGTCTGAAATTCATGGTTCTAGTTAGTAACCTATTAGATCCCCTTTTAGCATCATTATTAATGTTTTTTTTCATTTTTCAGGAATTATTTAAGATTTCTAATAATTCCCCCCTCCCTTTTTGGCAACTCACGTTTTTCTTAACGGTAGCCAACAAATGGTTCTATTACAATTGGCACCCAACGTTTCGGGCTTTTGCAAATCGAAATTATTTTGAGAATTTTACAAGTCTTAAAAAAATCCATGGATGTGACCTGTGTTGATTCATTTTATTATTTTAGAATAAATTTTATGTTGAAATTTGTTTGCTTTGTTTGCCATGCTTGATTTAAATCTAAATGTGTGATTTATTTCAATCAGTTGTTCAAGTATATTTTCGTTCACTTGCATCAAGCATGATTAGTTTAAAATTAAAGATAGAGTCAGTGCTTTTGAAATTTTAATGCATGGTAAAAGTTAAGATTTTTCTTTATGCTGATTTGGCTCATGTGTTGAGGTATTTGTGTCGCATGAAACATCGTTGTTTTTCCTTGTTGTTTAATTTTGGACGGGTTTTATTTCATGTTGAAGGGATTTATGCGCGAAATTTGTTTAATGCTGTACTTTTCGAGTTAAATCGTGCCGGTTGTATTTTGTTTGTTGTCGATTGTTCAAATTGTTCGGAGTTGAAATTTTGTATCTTACGATCAAATCTATGAAGTTGAGGTCACGCACCATTAATAGGGCAGATCAATCTATTGTTCATAAAATTTCCGAGCAAACTAACGCGATGGATCAAGCACCGGAAGTACACGAAATGCCGTTGGCGGACGAAGAGTGTAATGATACTCCTAGTACGCGTAGCATTCATTCAAATGCATCATTAGATGGGGAACAGTTAGGAATTTTTCCAACCCCAGACGATGAAACCGTTCAAAATCCACCCATGCGGGCGGAAGTTGAAACACGTGCGTCGCAAAGCACGGCAGAATTGCCACAGCCCGCGTTACAATTTCAAAGCATACTTGACGCGATGGCGGACATGAACAACAAATTAGCTTCGGAATTGAGTAAACAAATAAGTCAAAATTCTGTCTCATTGAGGGAGGAGATAACTATGCAAATGGCTTCGCAAAATCAGAAATTAGATGCACAAAGTCAAAATTCTGATTCATTGAGGCAGGAATTAACTAAACAAATAGCTTCACAACGGGAGGAGTTAAGTCAAAAATTTGAATCACAAAGTGCTTTATTGAAGGGCATGGACGGAAAATTATCCGTTTTTCGCGAGGAAATGACCCGTGAAATGAGTGCATTCAAATCGGAGATGCGAGCGAATGTTTCAGTGTTGGAGAGACGCACAGATACGATTCAGGCAACGTGCACTGCATTGCAGGAATCAAGCGCGGAAATCTCGAAGCGTTTGGACGCGACCGAAAAATCTGTCGAGCACGTGCGGCAAGAAAGCCACCAGAGTCTCGGTCAGATCTCGGAATTTGTCCACGAGATTAAGGATAATACTGAACGAAGCTTGCAGGCTGTAAATGCAAAGATGTCGGAGGTCACAAGTTCGGTTGAACGAGTACAAACGGCACAACAGGATTTGCAAGCGTCACAGCAAACACTTGCGCAGAACACTAATTCAAAACTGGCGCAGTTGGAATCCAAAATGAAGGAAGTGAGTAGTACCAACGCTAGCGGGAGTATTGTTCACGCGAATTACGCACAGTACGCTGCAGCTAATATCGAGCTTAAGTTGCCACGTTTTGGGTCCCGCAAAGACGTAAATCCTAGGATTTATCTTACCGAAATGGAGCGGTATTTTGAAATCAAAGGAGTGCCTGATTCCATGAAGCTAGTGTTAGTCGAGGAATCATTTTCAGAAACAGACAGACTCTGGCTGAAAATTGCGTCCGAAACTAACTTATCTTACGCCGAATTCAGAGTCCTGTTTCTTGAGACCTTCTGGTCGAAAAAGATCCAGAACCAGGCGAGGATAAAGCTGTACCAAGGAAGGTACATTCCCAAGTGGCATTATTCAATGGAAAGCTACGTGAAAACTTTGCTGGTGCAGTGTAGGCAATTCGACGACAAAATGACGGACGGAGAGTTCATAGAGATGGTGATCGCGCACTTTGGTCCACAAGTGCAGTCACTCATTAACCCCGTGGTCATTCGTACGATACCAGAACTGCTAGAAACCGTCGGTAACCTAGACAGAATCGGGAAAATGGCCGATAATCTGGCGAGACAAGACGCGGAACGAAACCATGGCGAAGCGCAAAGCGAGTCTAAGCGACCGCATGGCGGCAATAAAGCTTCCTATGCTGATGGACAGAATGGGAAATCTTCCAATCAAAATTCCGGCAATCGTAATGGAGGGAAGAAATGGAAGAACGGAAATGCACAGTGGAAGGATGATAAAAATAATCAGCGGTCGGGAAACAACCGATCCGCGTATCCACAAGAATTTCCAGTGAACGCGATCTCAATTGAAAACGCGGAACCGGAAAGGTGTGCAAAGGCGACGGAGGAAAATGTGGGCGGCGTTAGCAACGTTTTTTTTTTTTTTTTTTTTTTTTTTTTTTTTTTTTTTATTTTTTTTTTATTTAGCACACATTTTTTACAGCCTATTATCTAGAAACTAAAATAGGCCTTAATTTAACACAACAGTTTTACATTTGATATTTCAACAGATAATTTCACAATGAATTATTTCAGTTTTTGTTATGTATGGCTTTGGCAATATCTGTACAGTCTTTTCTTGTTGGCACGATACATACAATTGTTTCGCTGTTAACATATATTACAACTTTCTAAACTTGCTGCATTTTGTCATAATTGATTTATTATAGTTTTCTAGTTTTGTGTGGTGTCTGCAGTTTCCTGTCCACTTTATGGTTAGAATTTTTAATATTTCACTATGTCACTTCTTACGTCTACCACTACTACTATTACTAAACTATTACTACTATCTACTACTCTACCATCTAAGAAAGCATTTTCCAGCATTGGTATCGGTGCGGTAATCCGAATTCCAAATCTCCCGGAATAGCGCACGTTCTCAGTCTCTCTGGCAGCCAGAGTGACCGAGAAGGCCGCCCATCGGGAGACTGGCCACCTCCAACACTGGTTGTGAGAACTAATTTTCAATGATATATATCTAATTGCAGAAGTAAGGAGTCTTTAATATCCGGCTAGTAGGTTGTTCGTTTCACAGGTGAACTAGATTAGTTTAACATCTACTGCCGGTATTTGTTATTTTCAATATTTGAACAAATTCCTATTTTAAGATTATTGGCTACATAATTTACAACTTTTACTCTTAACTAACTATTAACATTTTTACATATTTTAAGAGATAACAATGTTTTACTTCAGAAGCGGCTCGAGACTGCAACTATTATCTATTATTTGTGTTATTGCAATGTCAGACCACATTTTATGCATCGGACTATAGTTCATGTGAGCACTAGTAAAGAACTTATACATTCACTATAAACTTTTATACGTGTTGCTTCAGCAAGTTCTTGTTTGTAGGTAGAATCTCCAGTGGTGTTGCTGCGAAACGGTCCATTTAAAGTCTTTAATATGGTTTAAGCACTCCTCTCCGCAGATCAGCTGGTTGCGTTTTCAGCACGATATATGACTCGCTGATCGAGCGCTTAGACACGCATTCGCTTGTGGCTGCTCTCGGGTGTTACTCTGTGACGTCATAGTCGGCTTGACTTGGCCTTCCTCTTGCTGTCGCTAAACTTTGCATGAATCTCTCCTTTTGCAGTTTGGATATATTTTGAGTCACTTCGTCTAGTTTGCGCCAAAGTTGCTCATTTTTTAGTATGTCTTCCGTTTTCATGTTTCTTAGTTCATGAAATCCTTCGTTTCTGGCTTCCGCCATATGTGTGCAATCCCAGACGATGTGTTCGGGTGTACCCTCTTCCCCGCACTCACACAAGCTTGTGTCTTTTAGTCCTCTTTTATGTAGTAGGCTGGGATATGGCCCGTGTCCAGTGATGTAATGAACAAGTCCGGTTGACGGATCCAGGTGACGAAGGTTTAATCTCTCTTGAATTGTTGGCCAAATATTGTAGGTTCTCCTGCCAGTCGTACTACGCGACCACTGTTGTTGCCATTCTTCCATCAAGACTGTTTTTATCTCCCGTGCTTCTGTAACCGGTCTTCCTAAAATTTGTTCTACTTTTTCGGCGTCACCGGTTCGTAGCCAATAGTGTGCCCCTCTCTTTCTAACTTCTAGGTCAAGTGGCCAAACGCCCAACGCAACCAGCAGAGAGTCGGTCGCTGTTGTGCTATATGCACCACTTAATCTTATCAGTATGCTTCTTTGTACGCTTCTTAGTGCCTGGCGAGGTTTAACTTGTCGTAACTTATGCGCCCAACTGCTAGCAGCATATCCCACAATCGAGGATAATATACTGTCGTGATACCTCCTTATTATGGACGTTGGAAGATGAAATCTTCTTTGCCCAATACTGATCAGTTTGTTCATCACTATTTTGGCACGACTGCACACCTCCGTTATATGGTCAGTAAAATTTAGTCGCTCGTCTAGCGTGACTCCCAGGTATTTACAAGTTCTAACTCTTTTTATGGAGACGTCGTTAACTTTTATTATTGGATTTCGCTTGGGGCGGCCACTGAGAACCATGAATTGAGTCTTGTGAGGTGCAAGGGTTAATTTCACTTTGGAGCATCAGTTTTGTAAATGTCTTAATGCCATTCTGCTTCTAGCCTCTACTTCGTCCCTTGTTCCGCCTTGTATCAGCAGTAGAAGGTCATCCGCGAAGGCAACAAGCCCCAGGAGTCCTTCTTGCCCAATCATGCTTTCTATGGCCATTTCGAATGTTACGTCCCAGAACACTGGTCCACACACCGATCCTTGCGGACAGCCTTTAGTTAATTTTTTCTCTATTTTCACTCGTGGACATCTCAGTTTGGCAAATCGGTTTTTACAGTAGTCGCGGAACGTTCCATAGAGGTTACTAGGAATTCCTATTTCTCGCAGGCGGCTAAAAAGAGCCGGCCACCATAAGTTATCGAATGCTCCAGCAATGTCGACGGCGATAGCTATTACATACTTGCTATTACTACTTTTCACTAGATGCACGGCCTTATTTATGGCATCGTCGGTCGACCTACCCGCTCTGAAACCAAACTGATGTACACTCATACCATACTTTTTCCTGTGTTCCTGTAGTTTCCATACTAAAATTTTTTCCTGCACTTTTCCAAGCACATTTAGTAGACAGATCGGCCGATAGGATTTAGGATTTAATGGATCCTTGTCGTTCCCCTTCTTTAGGATCACCACTTCACTCTGCTTCCAGATATTTGGAACCCTGCCTTGCTGAAGGCATTTATTAAACAGTATGCAGAGTGGTGAAGCCAACTGGACCACTAATGCCTGGAGCACTTCAGCAGCGATTCCATCCGGTCCAGGTGTCTTTTTCCGCGACATGGCGTTAATCGCTTTAATTACTTCGTCTGGTGTCACATTATCCGCTAAAGTAGCTGAGGTATAAATTTCATTGTGACCTTTACGGAGATTTTCTTGCTCTAAACTTTCACCTACTGCCTCATCGTCGGGTAATAGTACTTTTAACAGTTCCTCAGCTGTTGCGCTCCAATTGGCCGTCATGGTCCCGTCTGCCCTTCTTACGGTTGATAGTGTAGTCGGTGGTCTCAATTTGCTAGCTGCGATCTTGTAGGGGACGCCCCAGGGATCTGACTTTAAATTAGCGTTTACATAAGCCTCCCAACTCTGCTGCTTTGTTTTTATTAGCAGCTCCTTAAAGGCAGTCTTCCTCTCCCTGTATCTATCGAGAAGCAAGCACCTATCGGCAGCAATCATGCACCGTTGGTACTCTTTTCTCGCCTTCCTCATCTCCGATCGTAGTTTTTGCAGTCGGTCGCTCCACGGTATGTCTGTAGTATTCGCTGGTCTTTTGAGGGGAATGGCTATTTTCATTACGCGCTGAATTTCACGCGTGATCCCTCTTGCTATGACATCTACATCATTACCTTCCAATAGATCCACTGGTAGACGGAATTCATCTCTTAGTCTTGCCCAATCTGCCCTACGTAAGTTATATTTTTTCCTTGTGTCGTTAATTTCATTGATTTGCAACCTACCTTTGGCCAGATCAAACAGAATCAAGTTGTGGTCACTTGTAGTTTCGTTTTCAACCACCCTCCAGTTTCTGGCTAGGTTACCTGCCAGCTGGTTGGTCAGCGTTACATCGATATTCGATTTTGCACCGGCTCTATTACTAAACGTTGGAGCATTATTAGGGCAGTTCCTGACTTCCAGGCATAACTCATTTAACAGTTCCTCTACCATTAAGCCTCGTTCATCCGTTGTATCACTGTACCAGAGCGGGGAGTGTGCATTTATATCTGCTGTTATAATTATCCTTTGATCTTGTAACTCAGTGCAAATTTTTCTTATTTTATTTAGATAAGCATCTATGGGGTCCTTATATTGGCAGTACATCGATACCAAAGTAACGCTACACCACCCGGTATCGATCTCTGCACATGCTGTGTGCTCATCACAGTATTGCGATATTTTGGTTACAGTTAGTTCTTTGTTTAGTACAATGATTCCTGCCATAGGTTTAGGTCCACTTACTATAGTTTGTGAGGATACTGGCATGTGTGGTATTTGTCCGCCCTTAGAGTAAGGCTCTTGCACACAGATAACATCCCAGTCATGTTGCGCAGCAAGATTCCTTAGCTCATGCAGGACCATATTTGTCCGTCTTGCATTAATTTGTGCAACTTTGATTGTACCTTTCATCTATGGGTGTTTAGTGTAAACATTACTCTGAGGCCATGGAAGTTTCGCGTCGAAAACTATCCTTCCATGAGTCATCACAAATTGTTTATATATTTGGTCCGGGTCAAAAATCTCATTTCTGTTGTTGAATAATTTTTTAACTAGCGTCAACAACTGGGCTGGATCCGTGGGTAAGTTGCTGGTCTTGAGTTGTATTCTGTCCACTGCTTCAAGTTGAGGAAAGGTGACTGTTTTTCCTGCTGGGTGCAGCATCCTAGTGAGGTGCCTAAGTGCCATTGCCAACACATGCTCTTGTTCTAATCTGCTAATTTTTACCGTGTTCTCAAGGTCTATGTATATTTTTGTGGGATCTAACGCAGCTCTTTTTTTCAAACTTTGTTTGCAGTGATATTTTAGGGTGTGTAGATTGCGCTGCCGTCGGGCTTGCATCGACCAAGTTAGGCCCTTTACACCAACCAAGTCCTGCCCTTCTTCCTGGGTAAGGAGGGGTGGTAACAGTTTGTGTGATTGTATCCTTCAGTCTGGTTTTTATTTTTGCGTATCCTTCGGTCTGAACTGCAGTGTCTTTCGCTATGTGTTTCGTCTCTACGTATTCTTCAGTCTGAACTGTAGCATCTTTCGTTGTGTTTTGTGTCTCTGCGACTTCTTCCGTCTGTACTGCTGAGTCTATCATTTTTGGTGCTAAGTCTCGGCCTTGTTTTTTACTTCTAAAGTTTGCCGCTCGTTCTGCATCCCTGCGCTTCCGTGACGGATTTTTATTTTTTCTCTTGTTTGTTATTACTATCCCATGTTTATTATACATAAGGGTTTTTTCAATCCCTTTTGCTGTTTTAACTGGCTTATCCATAATCTATTCGGCTGATCATACGCTGAAGGAGCATCTGATAGGTTAGACACTCCTTCCCTTTCTTTTTGCACGTTTTACCTCTCTTCGCACATGGGATGCATACAGGAGCAATGTTTTTCTTTTCGCATTGGTCTTTCTTGTGTCCAGTCACACCGCAGTGGCCGCATGTTGAGTCAGCTTGCTGACAGTGCTTGCTGACATGACCCCAATCACAGCACCTTACACAGTTCGGTACTGTAATGTAATCCTTAGCCGTCACAGCTGAAAATTCAATGAATATTTTTTTCTGTTCCAACAACATAGTTCTAACTTTTCCACTAACTTCCACTACATGATGGACGGTAGCCTTATTTCTCGGACCTGTTTTAAATCTTGGTTTGAAACCTTCTACGAAATCAGTTCTGACTACTTTGTCTTCAAAATTTTGCTCATAAACAATATCTTTCAATTTCTCTGTATCGATGGAGACTGGTATATCATATAGAATAACTAACGGCTTCCGCTTCCTGGGTAATTCGCATCTCATGTCAGTATTAAGTGTCTGGTTATCGAGAATTTTCTTTGCATCCTGCGCGGTATTTGTCTCAACAATTACAGCTTGCTTTGTTGTCCTGACTCTGTTTATTTTTATTTTATCTTTCTGCGGCCTTAGTATCGTAGTGACCTTCTCCGCCACTTGTTTGGGCGTCTCCCCTTTTTTAGAAGAAATGAACACTGCACAAGTCGCTGTTGGGGTTATCATACTTTTTGGTGTGTGCCTTCCACCAGTAGCTGCGACAGCAGCATAGCTATGTGTGGGCTGCACACCCCCGTTTTCCTTAATTTCTTGTCTTAGTCTATTATTTTCGTTGATTAACTCCTTCAGTCTTCCCTCCATATGAGATACAGCGACTGCCCAGGACGCAAACTTATCCTTTAGCTCTCTTAGTTTTTGCTCTGATAATTTTTGGCCCTGGATCTCATTTAGGTATTTAACTAGCTCCTCGTACCTCTCTCCAAATGCAAAAGGAATTGCATTTGGAACGCAGTCACTAGTATCGCTTGTCGTATTCATTCCGTTACTGAGCTCCATCTGCGACTCCTAATATGTGGGTTCATCACAAACTAAATCCATTTTGTTAACCTGCAGGTCAATTCTCAAGGCCGAAGCCTCGCTGGATCTATCTCACAATATAGCAATTTTTCACAGTACCTGTACAATGCTGAAGCTGCAATGGCAGGCGTATCCGGACACTGGTAGAAACACAGAATCCACAAAACCCAAAACCAACACTGCAACAACACTACATACACTGCTAAGTCGGAGCGCACAGCACGACACGTCCGCTCACTCCGAGCGTCAACAAGCAAGTCCCGTTAGCAACGTGTCTAATTCCCCGCCGTCGCAATGAGATTTTTCGGGGGACGCTGCAAACTCCGACAGCATTTGCCTCGGCAGTTTGGAATATTGGCGCGGCGAAGGACCGGAAAATATCGATGAAGAAGAAGATATGGTATCCGGCGACAGCCTCATGGCGCGCGCGAAGTGTCCCCGTGTAGATATTATTGCATATGGCATACGGGCGAATATTTTAATTGACTCGGGATCGTCTGTCTCCGTAATGTCTAAGAAATTTCTGCTACGCTTGAAAGATAAGAATCCGCGGCTAAAAGAAATTCCCACAACGCAAGTTACGGTGGTTCCTGCAATAGGAAAGAGAGAAAAGATCGTTAGCACGCAAGCGCTAATCCCCGTGAAAGTCGCGAATAGCGAGTTAATGTTGCCACTACTTATAGTACCCGGTTTGACGCAAGATGTGATCGTTGGATGCGACCTCTTAGCAAAACGTAAAGTCATTCTGGATTGGGGAAATAAGACGGTGACGAATTTGGTTCCGGAGGTGTTGCATTGGAAACATGAGGCCTGTGAGCAGAGCCTTGGAATAAATAGTTCCAAACCAATGCAAGACACCGCGGGACGCGAAGGCAATTTGAATAACGGAGGAAGAGCTATATGCGCATCAGCTGACGAGCAAAATCTCATACCACAGAACCCAACCGACAAAATGCGGGAAAGAGGAAAACTTGACGCCAGCACGGAAGCCAAAGCTATGCCGATACTGACGAGAAACTTGACGACAGCGCCACAGTCAAAGCAAAAGCTATGCCGATGCTAATGAGAAACTCACGATCATTTCGTGCGGGATGAGACGGCGTCTGATTCGTATCAATGTAAAATTTAAGGATCAACCCGAGAAGAATCCCGAGGATGACATCAAGAAAGCACATGAATTCTTGGTAGAGAAAGCTACGAAGCGGCAACGCAAGCACGACGGATTGCGGACGCAAACGTTTAGCGTCGGGCAGCAGGTGCTACTTAGGACTATGACCCCGTCTGACGCACAGCGAAAATTAATTTCCAAATTCTTTCTGCTGTATTCGGGACCGTTCTCAGTAGCGAGGATTATTTCCCCAAACTGCTACATGCTGACCGACGGCAGAACGGAGCTCGGCCCGCATAATGCCCGGAATTTGCGCCCGTTTCACACAGCATAGACTACAAGTTCCTAGACGGATGTTTGTAAATATAGCTTAAGGATCAATGTACATTTAGTTAGGTAATAACGTAGAGCATATCTTTAGAAAGTGAGAGTGTCAGTCTTAAGACACGTAATTGCCTAACAAGCGTAGCGCTAACGCAGCGAGAACAGGTAAAGGACGCTCAGCTGTTTGGAATCGCGGCTGTGCCGACCGCCAGTTTTCCTGGAAGCATCGTAATCAGGTTAAACGAAAACAGGTAGCCTGAGCCAAAGCCTAACGGGACAGCGCTTACTGACAACAACAGAGCGGGCAAAGTGGAAACAGCTGATCGCTTAGTTTCACCGCTATGATGTCTTTGCTACGAGTGTAGTCTGGAAAGCATAGTATAGTTCATTTTGCGAGAACCGTCTTTCTTTTGTATTGTATGGATAAATTATGTAAATTCGCGGAAGGATTAAATTATGTAAATTCGCGGAAGATTTTTCTTTTCCATTTGATTTTCATGTTATGTGGTTTCGGCATACTTGTGTCGGCCTTGATAATGGACATTCGGTGCATTCTTTATTCTTGTTGTTGCTGTATCTAACTTCAACACATGTGCTAGATTTGCATAGCCCGTTGTAAATAATTAATTGAGTTGTCTAGTTTTAATGTTAATATCTTGTGCTTACATCATTTTTTTTTTGTTTATTGATTGAACAGATCTATTTTGTCGTTCATTTACATCTATGTACCTGTCAATGTTTTATGATGTTGTACTTTGCATATTAGGATAAGACATTTCATTATTTATGTTAACCAGAGTCACGTGTCGTATTTACATATTTAAAGAGGTCACATGTATGCGATAGTTTGAGTGAGCTGGAACCATGAAACTATAATGTAGGCAATGATTTTGATGCAACTGTAGGGTTACAATAGTTCAAATAAAATTATTGGCATAATTTTATTTTGATTGGGTGGCAGGTATATTGTGGTGTGACAGCGTCACCCACAATGAATATAATCAAATCATTATTAATTATATTCATATTTCTTTCTTTTTTTTCCTTTTTTTTTTATTATATTCAAGTTTATTAATTATTTAATCTTGGAACGTGTAAATAAATTATAAATAATGAGGGTTGTCTGGATAGGTTAAATGTATGTTTAAACCAGGGCGGCCAAAGGTATAGTTTATTATAAATTAATTTTTCTGTAAACGCATGGCTCAGAACGCTTAAATATTGAAGGCTAGAGACTGCCATTTCGACCGTTGAGGGTGGAACAATGGAGCAGGCGGGGCGACAAGGTGACGCCGGGCCAGCCCGGCTTGAGTCCCGTTGGAATTCGGTCAACGAACTACCCCACCTTGCCGCTATCCCGAAGGCCAAGTAGGAAACGCGCGAAGGAGTCAGCGAATGCGACGCGTGATATTGTTGTTGTTGTTGTTGTTGTTATTCGGGTTTTAGGGCGCGTCGACGACGGGGTCATTAGCGCCCTAGCAACAACTAGGCGTGACAACGTGGCAAAATTGCCGTCTGTGTGGCCGACTGTAAAGGGGTCGGCCACAGAGACAGCACAATAAAATACCAGCATACTAATTAAAATACCGACCGCGTGGCCGACTGTAAAGAGATCGGCCACGCAGACAGCAACGTAAAACATAAAACTGAAACTAAGCAATAAATTATAAAAATACATATATTAACTGGTTGGCTGTAAAAGGGCCAACCAGTTTAAAAAACGCGTAAGCTGGCTGGCTGTAAAGAGGCCAGCCATATAAGCAGTGTCATAAGTAAAAACAGTACTTGGATTAGTGGCTGTAAATGGCCACTAATCCAATCTAAAACCTAGGCCGATCTGCCCAAAATTTTTGGGACAAGACCGGCCAAGCTGCAAAACTTTAAAACCTTAGCCACGTTGTCACGGTCATCGCTTAAAATAAGGGACAGATCGTTGCCTAAGCCAACGTCTGCCCTTAAATCTAAAAACAATACACATTCGGTTAAAATGTGGCGTACCGTCAAAGGTACGCCACAAGCATCACATTCCGGAGGGTCCTCTCGGCGGAGAAGGAAACTATGAGTGAGAGGACAGTGCCCTATACGGAGGCGAGTAAGGAGAACCTCATCCCTCCTCGCCCGCTGGAAGGAGCTGCTCCACGGCTGAACGGTCGGTTTGACCAGCCGGAGCTTGTTATGCTCAACTTCCAGCCACTGCCCCTGCCAATCATCAAAAACAATTCTCTTCACCGCCGAGGCAAGGTCTGACTTTGGGACCGGTTCAAAGTCGGTTCTGACCTTGTCGCAGGCTAACTTGGCAGCTATATCAGCTGCCTCGTTCCCCCTGATTCCCACATGGCCCGGTACCCAGCAGAATAATACCTCCTTTCCACGAGATTGGAGGGAAAGGAGGGTGTCCTGGATGTCCTGGACAAGACGATCTGCTGGATACATATTTCCTATGGCCTGAATACAGCTGAGGGAATCACAGCATATGATGAAACACTTATCGCGATTTACTTTCATATGCTGGAGCGACTTTAGCACGGCGTAGCACTCGGCAGTAAAAACGCTGCATCTGCCGTCAAGTTTATATGTGTAAGTCGCTCGAGGGAACACGACGGAGCAGCCAACTCCGTTAGCCTGCTTAGACCCATCCGTAAATACCGGGGTAAAATTATGATGCTCGTTTAAGACATCTGTAAAAATTCTGATAAAAACATTATCTGCGGTACACAGCTTGTTGTGCCGCGATAATTCTAAAATCGTTCTGGGCCTCTTTAAAAGCCAGGGAGGAGATTTACTCCAACCCTGGTGATAAAAGGAAGGAAGCTCGAATCCGTATTGTTCTAAAATTGCCTTTGTACGGTAGCTGAACGGTTTAGTGGCTCTATGCCGATTGGTATAGAGCCGTTCGTAGTTGGGGTGCAGAACTATGTCGTACACGGGACTGCCAGGTGTTATGGCAACGTGTAGGAAGTGTCGCACCATGAGGAGTCGCCGACGGATGGTAAGCGGCGGCTCGCCAGAGTCAGCACAAATGCTGACAATGGGGCTGGTGCGATATGCACCCGTGGCGAGCCGAATTCCTGCATGGTGGACACTATCCAGTATACGAAGATAACTGTCCCGTGCCGAACCATAGACAATACAACCATACTCCAACCGCGACCGTACAAAGGCTCTGTAAAATTGTAGCAGGCAGGAGCGGTCAGCGCCCCATGACCTACCACACAGGCATTTTAAAACATTTAGAGCTTTTGAGGCTCTGGCTTTCACATCTTTAAGATGTGGCAGCCAGGTTAGCCTACTGTCTAAAATGAGGCCCAGAAACCTAACAGTATCGGTAAAACGTAAAACAGTGTACCTCAGGGTGAGATGGGGCTGTGGTAACAGAGTCCTACTACGACTAAAAAGTACACACCGGGTTTTCTCGGCAGAGAAACGAAATCCGGTGTGCACTGACCATTCATCCAGCCTGTTCAGCGCGAGTTGCAGCTTGCCGCTCTGCGCTTCTCAGGCTGGAAGATGCAATAAAAATTAAAAAATCGTCCACATACAAGGAGGACCGTATAGGACTCCTTATAACACTTAAAATGCTATTTATCGCAATAGGCGAAGAGAGTCACGCTTAAAACTGAACCCTGAGGAACACCAGTTTTCCTGAATAAAAAGATCAGACACTTCTCTACCGACTCGGTACCGGAAGCAACGACCAGATAAAAATGATTTTAAAAAACGGGGTAGGTTGCCCCTAAAACCCCATTCATGTAACTGTTTTAAAATCAAATGCCGCCAGGTAGTATCGTAGGCCTTTTCAAGGTCGAAAAAAACACCCACAAGGTGTTGGCTGCGGACTGAACGCATCCTGTATCGCCGCTTCCAGCAGGATCAGGTTGTCCAAGGTGGAACGGAACTTCCTGAATCCACACTGAAAGCGGCTCAGTAGGTTTTGGGATTCTAGACACCAGACGAGGCGGCGATTAACCATCCTCTCCAGTGTCTTACCCACGCAGCTTGTAAGGGCGATACTACGATAGCTACCTGGCAACAATTTGTCTTTGCCAGGTTTTAAAATTGGAATTAGTGTTGCTTCTTTCCACGAGTCGGGGAAGTGTCCTCCGGTCCATATGTCATTAAAAGTATCCAGAAGGTACTCTTTAGCATCTTTACTAAGATGCCTCAGCATCTGGTACTGGATCAGATCAGGCCCTGGAGCAGTGTCGTTAGCGCTATTCAACGCTGACTCCAGTTCCCAAAATGTAAATGGGCGGTTGTATGCCTCTGTATTCGACGAATCAAAGCACAGCGCGCGCCTCTCGGCAGCAACTCTTTGTCGCTGGAACCGAGGTTCAAAGTTGGCCGATGAAGTGACGGCGGCGAAGTTCTCCGCCATCAGCTGCGCTATGCTTCGTTCGTCGGTAATAATACGTCCATGATCCAGTAATCCAGATACTGGTGGGCGGGAGTACCTTCCGGATATACGGCGAATGGACTCCCATACTTTCGATGAAGGTGTGGAACGATTTATTGTGCTCACAAAGTTCTGCCATGACCTCTTCTTGCTCTCCTTAACAACTCGACGCGCCTTAGCTCTGGCAATACGGAACGCTGCTAGGTTGTCAGCTGTTGGGCACAGCTTAAAACGACGTAGCGCCCGTCTACGACCCTGGATGGCGGAACGACAATCGTCGTTCCACCAGGGGACGGGCGTCCTTCGCAGCGTTCCGGAGCTTTTCGGCATGGAGACGTCAGCTGCACGGTGAATCACTTCTGTGAAGTGATTCACCTTCTCCTGTATACTACCACAGGGTTGTAGCAGTACAGAACGGCAGAAGAGCTGCCAATCTGCACCACTGACGTTCCATTTACGCCGGTTATTACCTCCTCCCCGCTCACACTCAACGTGCATCCAAACAGGGAAGTGGTCGCTTCCATGTAGGTCGCGATCCACCTCCCAATGCACGGAGTCCGCGATGGAGGGGGAGCACAAGGAAAGGTCAATGGCAGAAGACGTACCGGTAGCAGCGGTGAAATGAGTCATTTGCCCTGTATTCAGGATACAAATTTCCTCCTGCTCTATCAATCTACCAACCACTCGGCCCCGGGGGCAATCGGTGACGGAACCCCACAACGCACTGTGGGCGTTGAAATCTCCCAAAAGGAGAAAGGGCCGAGTGAGTTGTCGTATAATGCCAACCAGGTCGTCGTAGCCGACTGACACACTGGGTGGCAGATAGACAGAGCATACGGTCAGTTGGATTGGACCGTGTATTTTCACCGCTACTGCTTGCAGATGAGAGGTGAGAGCAATGGGTTCGGAGTGGACAGTGTTCCGAACAAACACGGCCACTCCGCCCTTCGCTCGATCACCCTCGGTATCGTCCTTCCGGAATATGTCATAACCTCTTAGCACTGGCTGATGTTGTGGTCTAAAATGTGTCTCCTGGAGACAGAGACACAATGGATTAGACCGTGCTAAGAGTTGGACTTCCTCTTTGTGAGCCTGAAATCCGTTTACGTTCCACTGAAGTATGGGAGCCATTCTACCTATTTAAAACCACCCGCCCCGGGTCGGGTGGGTCAGGGTCTGGTGTCTGCTGAGGAACGGGACCAGGGTCTACGTCCACCAGCATAACGTCATCTTCGGGGTCCGAAGACGACTTTTGTTCTATGGCCTCGGCGATCTTGCGGGATGTTTCTCCCGCCGAGGCCTAGCCCCCCTCCTCCCCGCGCTAGTTGGGGAACTGGGAGGAGAGGTAGAGGGGGACTTCAAGAACATGGTGGGGTCCGTTAGTTTGAACTTCGGACCCCGAACCTTCTGCACTACCTGCCATCCGCTTCCGACAGATGGCGTTTCTACTGCTTCTACAGGTGCAGCTTTAGCCATGGGTGCTGCTTCTGCTGTTGCAGAGGCACCCACGGCTGCAGTTACTGGAGCGGATGGCCGTGCTTTAGCTGGTGGACTTGATGGACCTGCTGCTCTAGTGGTCGAGATAGCAGAAGCGCTACTACCGACGACCGCGGTCCTTGGTGTTAGGACCTTAGTGGGCTGCGCACCGCACTTGCACTGGCACGAGCATGTCGTGCTCGTGCCCGTGTCGACAACGGTCGTCTGCGTAGCAACGCTCTCCTTCCTGACGGGAGTTGACAACGTTTTGGCGAAGCTAGTGGCGAAGACCGGTGGCGCCAGCGCCTTAAACCGTTTCTTCGCCTCGCCAAAGGATATTCTTTCCTTAGTCTTCAACTCCTGTACCTTCTTTTCTTCAAGGTACACTCGACACTCCCTGCTCCAGGCTGGATGTGCCCCGGAGCAGTTAATGCACACCTGTGGGAGGGTGCAACTTGCACCCGGTTCGTGAGCCGATTTTCCACATTTCCCACAAGTGGCGTTGCCTTTACAGTTCGCCGTCGTATGACCGAACCGCTGGCACTTATAACAGCGCATCGGGTCCGGTACATACGGGCGAATATTAAGCTTCAAATACCCAGCCTTGATGTCTTTTGGCAACGTCGGAGTGTCGAACGTCAGGACGAAGGTGGCTGTCTTCTCAAGACTGCCGTTAACCCTTCGTTTAATCTGGCGTACCTCGACCACGTGATCTTTGGACCACTCCTTAAGGAGTTCCTCGGTCTCTAAATCCATAAGGTCCCTGCAGGTGATGACACCCTTACTAGAATTTAGAGTTTTGTGGAGTTCGCACTTTACTGCGAACTCCCCGAGCTTCTCGCACTTAAGGAGTTGGACAGCCTGCTTTTGGGTGGATGTTTCCAAAAGCAGAGTCCCGTTCCTCAGCTTTTTAACCGATTTGAGGGTACCTGCAATACCCTCTAAACCTTTATGAATGTAAAAAGGAGAGATCTTTTCAAAAGATCCCTCCATCCGTGACATGATAACAAAGGCATTATCAATTTGACAATCCTTTCCGTTACATTTATCCTGTTCAGGGGGAGGGCTTTCAACCCTCGCCCGCTTTTTTGAACTGGGTGTATTTTTATTTGCCTGCGACACACCCGGGCCGCAGGGGTCTTTGGTTTTTTTGTGAGAAGAAGGAATTTTGATCCCACGAGTAAAACCATTATATAAAAGAAGTGCTCATACAACAGGGGTGCGCAGGTGCCCCTGAGGTTGCACGTTAGCGGGTGGTTCGCCTCACCACTCATCCACCTCCTCAGCACGTGTCCGACCTTGAGGTTGAGGGGTTTTTTATAGAGGTTTGTTCCGTCCTCGCGATCCGGGCGATGAAGCCAAGATCCCCGTTCTCCTAGGCACACAACGTTCCACCGCCACGCCCTACGGTGGTCGTTGAAGCATGGTAGGAGTTTACGGTGTGGGAAACTTGCGGCGCTCACAAGTTTCCAGCTCGGGCACCGCGGGTTCGCCAAACCCGTACCTGGCACTTGCGTACCAGGCCCCTGCGGGGGCGTGATATTAAACACGTGACGACGGAAATGTGTAGCTAGCCAATCCTGAACATTTATTGGGGGCTACAATACTAATCTCCGTGGAGTTCTTTTGCATGTGGCGAGCAACTAGCCGAGGAAGAGGAAGGAGCCATTTTTTTTTTTTAGAACACTTCTGTCCAGGACGAGCTGATGAGCAGACGTGACTTGGGTCCAAGACGAGCTGGTGAACAGACGTGCTAGCCGGCACGCTCTCTGATGATCATTGTGGTTGATCATTTCTTGCTTTGGGAAAGCGAGATGTTGAGTGGCGTGCTTGCCATTATTCGGAAGTTATGCTAATAACGCGGTCGTAGCCGCTTATTTAGCTTCCATTGCTGCAGTGGCATTGTGTTTGTCGCTCACCATCACGGCGATGATACTATGGTAATGTACCAGAAACGACGGTCACTATCCAGTGGATTTTAACAGACTTATGTGCCCTTAAGCGACTCCTGGGTTAAGACTCTGCTCCCGCCACTTAAATTCTGAGCTAGCTGGATTTATATTTCAATTCAATTTTTCTTAAGCATCTTGCTGTTTGTTAATTCAATTTTGATGCTTTTCATTCACTTTATACGGCGCCCCCTGGGATTTTCCTTTGTACAGTAAAATGTTAGCTTCAATTTGATGGCCTGTGTTGCCATATTATTTCAATGTTAACTTTGCTGTTTTTATTACTTGTTTGAGATATTTCATTCAGTTTTGTTTGCTTACTCCGGCGAATTGTAAACGTCGGGTATTGCTTGTTTTTGCTGATCTAATTGTGTTTAACGTAACGTTAATTACTACCCGACCTTGTAAGGCCATAAGACTCAATAAATGAGGTTTTATTTTGTGTCTGAAATTCATGGTTCTAGTTAGTAACCTATTAGATCCCCTTATACCATCATATTATTATATGTAATTTTCATTTTCAGGATTTAATTATAAATCCCCCCTCCCTTTTTATGCAACTGATATTCACATTCTGCTTCACCCAAATTGTTCTATTACAATGTGTCAGAGGACAGTGCCCTATACGGAGGCGAGTAAGGAGAACCTCATCCCTCCTCGCCCGCTGGAAGGAGCTGCTCCACGGCTGCACGGTCGGTTTGACCTGCCGGAGCTTATTATGCTCAACTTCCAGCCACTGCCTCTGCCAAACATCAAAAACAAATCTCTTCGCCGCCGAGGCAAGGTCTGACTTTGGGACCGGTTCAAAGTCGATTCTGACCTTGTCACAGGCTAACTTGGCAGCTTCATCAGCTGCCTCGTTCCCCCTGATTCCCACATGGCCTGGTACCCAGCAGAATACCACCTCCTTCCCACAAGATTGGAGGGAAAGGAGGGCGTCCTGGATGTCCTGAACTAGACGTTCTGCTGGGTACATAGTTGCTAATGCCTGAATGCAACTAAGGGAATCACAGCATATGAGGTACTTCTTGTTGTTGTTGTTGTTGTTGTTATTGGGGTTTTAGGGCGCGTCGACGACGGGGTCATTAGCGCCCTAACAACAACCAGGCGTGACAACGTGGCAAAATTGCCGTCTGTGTGGCCGACTGTAAAGGGGTCGGCCACAGAGACGGCACAATAAAATACAAGCATACTAATTAAAATACCGTCTGCGTGGCCGACTGTAAAGAGATCGGCCACGCAGAAAGCAACGTAGGAACATAAAACTGAAAATAGGCAATAAAAAATAAAAATACATATATTAACTGGTTGGCAGTAAAAGAGCCAACCAGTTTAAAAAAACGCGTAAGCTGGCTGGCTGTAAAGAGGCCAGCCATATAAGCAGTGTCACATGTAAAAACTGTACTTGGATTAGTGGTTGTAAAAGGCCACTAATCCAATCTAAAACCTAGGCCGATCTGCCCAAAAATTTTGGGACAAGACCGGCCAAGCTGCAAAACTTTAAAACCTTAGCCACGTTGTCACGGTCATCGCTTAAAATAAGGGACAGATCGTTGCCTAAGCCAACGTCTGCCCTTAAATCTAAAAACAATTCACATTCGGTTAAAATGTGGCGTACCGTCAAAGGTACACCACAAGCATCACATTCCGGAGGGTCCTCTCGGCGGAGAAGGAAACTATGAGTAAGAGGACAGTGCCCTATACGGAGGCGAGTAAGGAGAACCTCATCCCTCCTCGCCCGCTGGAAGGAGCTGCTCCACGGCTGAACGGTCGGTTTGACCAGCCGGAGCTTATTATGCTCGACTTCCAGCCACTGCCTCTGCCAAATATCAAATATAAATCTCTTCACCGCCGAGGCAAGGTCTGACTTTGGGACCGGTGCAAAGTCGATTCGGACCTTGTCACAGGCTAACTTGGCAGCTTCATCTGCTGCCTCGTTCCCCCTGATTCCCACATGGCCCGGTACCCAGCAGAATAATACCTCCTTTCCGCGAGATTGGAGGGAAAGGAGGGCGTCCTGGATGTCCTGGACTAGACGGTCTGCTGGGTACATATTACCTATGGCCTGAATACAGCTCAGGGAATCACAGCATATGATGAAACACTTATCGCGATTTACTTTCATATGCTGGAGCGACTTTAGCACGGCGTAGCACTCGGCAGTAAAAACGCTGCACCTGCCATCAAGTTTGTATGTGTAAGTCGCTCGAGGGAACACGACGGAGCAGCCAACTCCGTCAGCCTGCTTAGACCCATCCGTATACACCGGAGTAAAATCGTGAAACTGATTCAAAACATCACTAAAAAGACTGATAAATACCCTGTCAGCGGTAAACAGCTTACGGTACCGTGACAGGTCTAAAATCATTCTGGGCCTCTTTAAAAGCCAGGGAGGAGATTTGCTCCAACCCTGGTGATAAAAAGATGGAAGCTCTAATCCATATTGTTCTAAAATAGCCCTTGTACGGTAGCTGAACGGTTTAGTGGCTCTATGCCGGTTGGCATAGAGCCGCTCGTGGTTGGGGTGTAGAACTATGTCGCACACGGGACTGCCAGGTGTTATGGCTAACATGAAGGTAGTGTCGCACCATGAGGAGTTGCCGGCGGATGGTGAGCGGCGGCTCGCCCGAGTCAGCACAAATGCTGACAATAGGGCTGGTGCGATATGCACCCGTGGCGAGCCGAATTCCAGCATGGTGGACACTATCTAGTATACGGAGATAACTGTCCCGTGCCGAACCATACACGATACAACCGTATTCCAGCCGCGACCGTACAAAGGCTCTGTAAAATTGTAGCAGGCAGGAGCGGTCAGCGCCCCATGACCTGCCACACAGACATTTTAAAACATTTAGAGCTTTTGAGGCTCTGGCTTTCACATCTTTGAGATGTGGTAGCCAGGTTAATCTGTTGTCTAAAATTAGGCCCAGAAACCGAACTGTTTCAGTAAAACGTAAAACGGTATTCCTCAAGGTAAGATGGGGCTCTGATAAAAGGCTTCTGCTACGAGTAAAAAGTACACACCGGGTTTTCTCGGCAGAGAAACGGAAACCGGTGTAGCACTGACCATTCATCCAGCCTGTTCAGCGTGAGTTGCAACTGCCGCTCAGCGCTTCGCAGGCTGGATGATGCAATAAAAATTAAAAAATCATCCACATATATGGAGTATCCTATTGGACTCCTTACAATGGATGCTATGCTATTAATAGCAATTGCAAAAAGGGTCACACTTAAAACAGATCCCTGAGGAACACCGTTTTCCTGAATAAAAAGATCAGACACTTCACTACCGACTCGGTACCGGAAGCAACGATTAGATAAAAATGATATTAAAAAACGGGGAAGGTTACCCCTAAAACCCCATTCGTGTAACTGTTTTAAAATAACATGCCGCCAGGTAGTATCATAAGCCTTTTCGAGGTCGAAAAAGACACCCACAAGGTGTTGGCTGCGGATGAACGCATCCTGTATTGCCGCCTCCAGCAGGATCAGGTTGTCCAAGGTGGAACGGAACTTCCTGAATCCACACTGAAAGCGGCTCAGCAGATTTCGGGATTCTAGACACCAGACGAGGCGGCGATTGACCATCCTCTCCAGTGTCTTCCCCACGCAGCTAGTCAAGGCAATGCTACGATAACTACCTGGCAACAATTTGTCTTTCCCAGGTTTTAAAATGGGAATTAATGTTGCTTCTTTCCACGAGTCGGGGAAGTGTCCTCCGGTCCATATATTGTTAAAAATATCCAGAAGGTACTCCTTAGCATCTTTATTAAGATGCCTCAGCATCTGGTACTGGATCAGATCAGGCCCTGGAGCAGTGTCGTTTGCGCTGTTTAGTGCAGACTCCAGCTCCCAAGATGTAAATGGGCAGTTGTAGGCCTCTGTATTCGACGAATCGAAGCACAGCGGACGCCTCTCGGCAGCGACTCTTCGTCGCTGAAACCGAGGGTCAGAGTTAGCAGACGATGTGATGGCGGCGAAATTCTCCGCCATCACCTGCGCTATGCTTCGTTCGTCAGTAATTATACGTCCCTGATCCAGTAACCCAGATACTGGTGGGCGGGAGCACCTTCCAGATATACGGCGAATGGACTCCCATACTTTCGATGAAGGTGTGGAACGATTTATAGTGCTCACAAAGTTCTGCCAAGACCTTTTCTTGCTTTCCTTAATAATCCGACGCGCCTTAGCTCTGGCTATACGGAACGCTGCTAGGTTGTCAGATGTTGGACACAACCTAAAGCGACGCAACGCCCGTCTGCGACCCTGGATGGCGGAACGACATTCGCCGTTCCACCAGGGGACGGGCGTTCCTTCGCAGCGTTCCGGAGCTTTTCGGCATGGAGACGTCAGCTGCACGGTGAATCACTTCTGTGAAGTGATTCACCTTCTCCTGAATACTGCCACAGGGTTGCAGTAGTACAGAACGGCAGAAGAGCTGCCAATCTGCACCACTGACGTTCCATTTACGCCGGTTATTACCTCCTCCCCGCTCACACTCAACGTGCATCCAAACAGGGAAGTGGTCACTTCCATGTAGGTCGCGATCCACCTCCCAATGCACGGAGTCCGCGATGGAGGGGGAGCACAAGGAAAGGTCAATGGCAGAAGACGTACCGGTAGCAGTGGTGAAATGAGTCATTTGCCCTGTATTCAGGATACAAATTTCCTCCTGCTCTATCAATCTACCAACCACTCGGCCCCTTGGGCAGTCGGTGTTGGAACCCCACAACGCACTGTGGGCGTTGAAATCTCCCAAAAGGAGAAAGGGCCGAGTGAGTTGTCGTATAATGCCAACCAGGTCGTCGTAGCCGACTGACACACTGGGTGGCAGATAGACAGAGCATACGGTCAGTTGGATTGGACCGTGTATTTTCACCGCTACTGCTTGTAGATCAGAGGTGAGAGCAATGGGTTCGGAGTGGACTGTGTTCCGAACAAACACGGCCACTCCGCCCTTCGCTCGATCACCCTCGGTATCGTCCTTCCGGAATATGTCATAACCTCTTAGCACTGGCTGATGTTGTGGTCTAAAATGTGTCTCCTGGAGACAGAGACACAATGGATTAGACCGTGCTAAGAGTTGGACTTCCTCTTTGTGAGCCTGAAAGCCGTTTACGTTCCACTGAAGTATGGGAGCCATTCTACCTATTTAAAACCACCCGCCCCGGGTCGGGTGGGTCAGGGTCTGGTGTCTGCTGAGGAACGTTGTTGTTGTTTTTAGGGCTTTAGGGCGCGTCGACATCTAGGTCATTAGCGCCCTAGCAAAAGTACGGAATGACAATGTGGGTAGAAACACACTGCCGTCTGCATGGTCGACTGTAAATGGGTCGGCCACACAGACGGCACAATAAAATACAAAAAAGTGTTAAAAACACAGCCCGCATGGTCGACTGTAAAGGGGTCGACCATGCAGAAAACAGGATTGAGTAAAATACTAAAAAATGGCTGTAAAATGGCCTTAAATGCACAAACAAATAGTACTGGCTGGTTGGCTGTAGAGGAGCCAACCAGCTATAACGAATACTGAAACAACGAACTGGCTGGCTGTAAAGGGGCCAGCCAGGGATAAAAAATACACATGGATTGGTGGCTGTAGAAAAACCACCAAACCATTCTAAAAACTAGGCCGATCTCCCCAAATTTTTGGGCTGAGACCGGACAAATTGCAAAATTTTAAAACCTTCCCCACATTGTCATTGTTTAAAATAACAGGCAGATCGTTAGCTAAGCCAACATCCGCCCTTACGTTTAAAAAAAGGACACAGTCAGTTAAAATGTGGCGCACCGTCAAAGGTACGCCACAAGCATCGCATTCCGGAGGGTCCTCTCGGCGCAGAAGGAAACAATGAGTCAGAGGACAGTGCCCTATACGGAGGCGAGTAAGGAGCACCTCATCCCTCCTCGCCCGCTGGAAGGAGCTGCTCCACGGCTGAACGGTCGGTTTGACCAGCCGGAGCTTATTATGCTCTACTTCCAGCCACTGCCTCTGCCATGCTTCAAAAACAATTCTCTTCGCTACCGAGGCAAGGTCTGACTTTGGGACCGGCTCAAAGTCGGTTTCGACCTTGTTGCAGGCTAATTTGGCAGCTGCATCGGCTGCCTCGTTCCCCCTGATTCCCACATGACCGGGCACCCAGCAGAATAAAACCTCTTTTCCACGTGATTGGAGGGAAAAGAGGGCGTCCTGGATGTCCTGGACTAGACGGTCTGCTGGGTACATAGTTGCTAACGCCTGAATACAACTGAGGGAATCACAGCATATGAGGTACTTCATATGACGCCGTGCCTTCATATGCTGGAGCGACTTTAGCAGGGCATAGCACTCCGCAGTGTAAACACTGCACCTGCTATCCAGCTTGTATGTATGAGTCGCTCGAGGGAACACAACGGAGCAACCCACTCCGTTAGCCTGCTTAGACCCATCCGTATACACCGGGGTAAAATCGCGATGGTGATTCAAAATATCCTTAAAAACATTTAGATATACCCTGTCAGCGGTAAACAGTTTGTTGTACCGCGACAGGTCTAAAATCATTCTGGGCCTCTTTAAAAGCCAGGGAGGAGATTTACTCCATCCCTGGTGATAAAAAACGGGCAGCTGACATCCGTATTCTTCTAAAATAGCCTTTGTACGGTGGCTGAATGGTTTGGTCGCTCTGCAGCGATTAGCATATAGCTGTTCAAAGTTTGGTCGCATCACTACGTCGTACACGGGACTGCCAGGCGTTGTGGCAATATTCACATAGTGTCGCACCATGAGGAGATGCCGCCTGGTGGAAAGCGGCGGCTCGCCAGACTCGGCACATATGCTCGGTATCGGGCTGGTGCGGTAAGCACCCGTGGCGAGCCGAATTCCTGCATGGTGGACACTATCAAGTATCCGAAGATAACTGTCCCGTGCCGAACCGTATACGATGCAACCATACTCGAGACGCGACCGTACAAAGGCTCGATAAAACTGTAGCAGGCAGGAGCGGTCAGCGCCCCCACGACCTGCCACACAGACATTTTAAAAGATTAAGTGTTTTCAAGGCCCTGGCTCTCACATCTTTTAGATGCGCGAGCCAGTTGAGCCTTGTGTCTAAAATAAGGCCCAGAAATCTAACAGTATCAGTAAAATGTAGAACGGTGTTCCTCAGGGTAAGGTGGGGCTCTGATAAAAGGCTTCTGCTACGAGTAAAAAGTACACACCGGGTTTTCTCAGCGGAGAAACGAAAACCGGTGTGCACTGACCATTCATCCAGCCTGTTCAACGCGAGCTGCAACTGCCGCTCTGCGCTTCTCAGGCCGGATGATGCAATAAAAATTAAGAAGTCGTCCACATACAAGGAGAACCGTAAGGGGCTCCTTACGACGACTGATATGCTGTTAATCGCTATGGCGAAAAGGGTCACACTTAAAACTGACCCCTGAGGGACACCGTTTTCCTGAATAAAAAGATCAGACACTTCACTACCGACTCGGTACCGGAAGCAACGACCAGATAAAAATGATTTTAAAAAACGGGGGAGGTTGCCCCTAAAACCCCATTCGTGTAACTGTTTTAAAATAACATGCCGCCAGGTAGTATCGTACGCCTTTTCAAGATCGAAAAAAACACCCACCAGATGTTGGCTGCGGATGAATGCATCTTGTATGGCCGCCTCCAGGAGGATCAGGTTGTCCAAGGTGGAACGGAACTTCCTGAATCCACACTGAAAGCGACTCAACAGATTACGGGATTCAAGACACCAGACGAGGCGGCGGTTAACCATCCTCTCCAGTGTCTTACCCACGCAGCTAGTCAAGGCAATACTACGATAACTACCTGGCAACAATTTGTCTTTGCCAGGTTTTAAAATTGGAATTAGTGTTGCTTCTTTCCACGAGTCGGGGAAGTATCCCTCGGTCCATATACTGTTAAAAATATCCAGAAGGTACTCTTTAGCATCATTATTAAGATGCCTCAGCATCTGGTACTGGATCAGATCAGGCCCTGGAGCAGTGTCTTTTGCGCTGTTCAGTGCAGACTCGAGCTCCCAAAATGTAAATGGCCTGTTGTAGGCCTCTGTATCCGACGAATCGAAACACAGCACACGTCTCTCGGCAGCAACCCTTCGTTGCTGGAACCGAGGATCGAAACTGGCAGATGAAGTGATGGCAGCGAAATTCTCCGCCATCAGCTGCGCTATGCTTCGTTCGTCGGTAATTACAAGTCCTTGATCCAGTAATCCAGATACTGGTGGGCGGGAGTACCTTCCAGATATACGGCGGATGGACTCCCATACTTTGGCTGATGGTGTGGAACGATTTATTGTGCTCACAAAGGTCTGCCATGACCTTTTCTTGCTCTCCTTAACAACACGACGCGCCTTTGCTCTTGCAATACGGAACGCTGCCAGGTTGTCTGAAGTTGGTTGCAACCTAAAACGACGCAACGCCCGTCTACGACCCTGAATGGCGGAGCGACATTCGTCGCTCCACCAGGGTACGGGCGTCCTTCGCAGCGTTCCGGAGCTTTTAGGCATGGAGACGTCAGCTGCCTGGTGAATCACTTCAGTAAAGTGGTTCACCTTCTCCACAACATCGTAATACTCTTTAAGAGTAATGGAGCGGCGGTATAGTTGCCAATCTGCTTTGCTGACGTTCCATTTGCGTCGGTTATTCCCTCCTCCGCGTTCAAACTCTACGTGCATCCATATTGGGAAGTGGTCGCTTCCATGAAGGTCGCGATCCACCTCCCAATGCACGGAGTCCGCGATTGAGGGGGAGCACAATGAAAGGTCGATGGCAGAGGACGATCCGGAAGCAGTGGTAAAGTGGGTCATTTCGCCAGTATTGAGGATGCATATTTCCTCTTGCTCCATTAATCTGCCAACCACTCGGCCTCTGGGGCAATCGGTGTTTGAGCCCCACAACGCACTGTGTGCGTTGAAGTCTCCTAAGAGGAGGAATGGCCGAGTGAGCTGCCGCAGAATGTCGAGTAGGTCGTCATACTCGACGGGCGCATTAGGTGGCAGATAAATGGAGCATACGGTCAGTTTAGTGGGACCGTGTATCCTCACTGCCACTGCTTGTAGATGAGAGGTGAGAGCAACAGGTTCGGAGTGGACAGTGTTTCGGACAAACACGGCCACTCCGCCCTTCGCTCGATCACCCTCGGTATCGTCCTTTCTATATATGTCATAACCTCTTAGCACAGGATGGTGGTTTGGTCTAAAGTGTGTCTCCTGTAAACAGAGACACAATGGATTAGACCGTGCTAAGAGTTGGACTTCCTCTTTGTGAGCTTGAAAGCCATTTACGTTCCATTGTAGTATGGGAGCCATCTCATCTATTCAACCTCACCCGCCCCGGGTCGGGTGGGTCATCGTCCCGTGACTGCTGAGGAACGGAACCAGGTTCGTCCACCAGCATTAAGTCGTCTTCATTATCTGAAGACGACTCTCGTTGCAAGGCCTCGGAGTGTTGCGGGCTTTTCTTCCTCCGAGGCCCTTTCCCCTTCTTCTCCTTTCCAGAGGGGGATCTGGGAGGAGAAGTTGGAGGGGATTTCACAAACAAGGTGGGGTCCGTGTGCTTAAATTTCGGACCCCTAACCTTCTGCACTGTTTGCCATCCGCTACTGGCAGATGACGTTGCCGTTACATCAACTGTTTCAGATGCAGTTTCTGCTCTGGGTACCGCTTCTGCTGTTGCAGAGGGACCCATTGCAGTAGCGGATGACTGTGCTTTTGCTGGTGGAACCATTGAACCTGCTGTCTTTGTGGTCGAGGATGCAGAGGTGTTGCTACCAACATCCACGGTCTTCGGTGTAATGACCTTGGTTACACTCGCGCCGCATTTGCATTGACATGAGCACGTTGTACTTGTGCCCATGTCTGCAAAGGACGTCTGTGTTGCAACACTCTCTTTCCTGACGGGAGTTGACAAGGTTTTGGCGAAGCTTGTAGCGAAGGCAGGGGGCGCAAGCGCCTTAAACCTCTTCTTCGCTTCGCCATAAGATAGTCGTTCCTTTGTTTTCAACTCCTGTACCTTCTTCTCTTCAAGGTACACTCGACACTCCCTGCTCCAGGCTGGATGAGACCCAGAGCAGTGTACACACACCTGTGGGAGAGTACAATTTGTGCCTGGCTCATGTGCGCCCTTTCCACATTTCCCACAGGTGGGGTTGCCCTTACACGTCGCCGTCGTATGCCCGAAACGTTGGCACTTAAAACAGCGCATAGGTTCCGGGACATACGGACGGATATTCAAGTTCAAATAGCCAGCTTTGATGGCTTTGGGCAACGTTGGAGTGTCGAACGTCAGGACGAAGGTGGCTGTCTTCTCAAGACTGCCGTTAACCCTTCGTGTGATCTGACGAACCTCGACCACATGCTCTGTTGACCACTCCTTAAGGAGTTCCTCGGTAGTAACGTCAATTAGGTCGCGGCAGGTGACCACGCCTTTACTTGAGTTCAGGGTTTTGTGGAGTTCGCATTTCACTGCGAACTCACCGAGCTTCTCGCACTTAAGGAGGAGGACAGCCTGCTTGTTAGTAGATGTTTCTAACAGCAGGGTCCCGTTCCTCAGCTTTTTGACGGATTTTAGGGTACCCGCAATACCCTCAAGACCTTTTTGTATATAGAATGGAGAGATCTTCTCAAAAGATCCCTCCACCCTACTCATTATGACGAAGGCATTGTCAACAATATAATCCTTCCTGTTACTCACATTGTCATGAGGAGGGCTTTCAACCCTCGCCCGCTTACCACCACCTCTTTTCTGGGCGTTAGAGTGACATAACCCCTGCGGTTTGCCCAAGCCGCAGGAGGAGGGGTTAGGATTGGAATTAACACTCGTTTTGGTCCCACGAGTTCGGAGGAACTAAACGTCGAGTGACGTGGAGCCCCCGCATCACGCCACCAAGCCCAATACAACAGGGGTGCGGCAGGTGCCCCTGAGGTTGTACGCTAGCGGGTGGTTTGCCTCACCACCCATCCACCTCCTCGGCACGTTACTCACCTTGAGGTTGAGGGGTTTTTTATAGAGGTTTTTACCGTCCTCGCGATCCAGGCAATTAAGCCAAGATCCCCGTTCTCCTAGGCACACAACGTTCCACCGCCACGCCCTACGGTGGTCGTTGAAGCATGGTAGGAGTTTACGGTGTGGGAAACTTGCGGCGCTCACAAGTTTCCAGCTCGGGCACCGCGGGTTCGCCAAACCCGTACCTGGCACTTGCGTACCAGGCCCCTGCGGGGGCTGAGGAACGGGACCAGGGTCTACGTCCACCAGCATAACGTCATCTTCGGGGTCCGAAGACGACTTTTGTTCTAAGGCCTCGGCGTCTTGCGGGTCTTTCTTCCGCCGAGGCCTTGTCCCCCTCTTCCCCGCGCTAGTTGGAGAACTAGGAGGAGAAGTAGAGGGGGACTTCAAGAACATGGTGGGGTCCGTTAGTTTGAACTTCGGACCCCGAACTTTCTGCACTACCTGCCATCCGCTTCCGACAGATGGCATTTCTACTGCTTCTACAGCTGCAGGTGCAGCTTTTGCCATGGGTGCTGCTTCTGCTGTTGAAGAGGCACCCACGGCTGCAGCTACTGGAGCGGATGGCCGTGCTTTAACTGGTGGACTTAATGGACCTGCTGCTCTAGTGGTCGAGATAGCAGAAGCGCTACTACCGACGACCGTGGTCCTTGGTGTTAGGACCATAGTGGGCTGCGCACCACACTTGCACTGGCACGAGCATGTCGTGCTCGTGCCCGTGTCTACAACGGTCGTCTGCGTAGCAACGCTCTCCTTCCTGACGGGAGTTGACAACGTTTTGGCGAAGCTAGTGGCGAAGACCGGTGGCGCCAGCGCCTTAAACCGTTTCTTCGCCTCGCCAAAGGATATTCTTTCCTTAGTCTTCAACTCCTGTACCTTCTTTTCTTCAAGGTACACTCGACACTCCCTGCTCCAGGCTGGATGTGACCCGGAGCAGTTAATGCACACCTGTGGGAGGGTGCAACTTGCACCCGGTTCATGCGCAGATTTTCCACATTTCCCACAAGTGGCGTTGCCTTTACAGTTCGCCGTCGTATGCCCGAACCGCTGGCACTTAAAGCAGCGCATCGGGTCCGGAACATACGGGCGAACGTTAAGATGTAGGTAACCAGCTTTTATGGACTTTGGCAACGTTGGAGTGTCGAACGTCAGGACGAAGGTGGCAGTCTTCTCAAGATTGCCGTTAACCCTTCGTTTGATCAGCCTAACCTCGACCACATTTTCTGATTGCCACTCCTTAAGGAGTTCCTCGGACTCTATATCCATTAAATCTCTGCAAGTGATCACACCTTTGCTAGAGTTTAGAGTTTTATGGAGTTCGCATTTCACTGCGAACTCCCCGAGTTTCTCACACTTAAGGAGTGAAACAGCCTGCTTCTGGTTAGATGTTTCCAGAAGCAGGGTCCCATTCCTCAGCTTTTTAACACTCTTCAAGGTTCCCGCTATTCCCTCCAATCCTTTGTTTATATAAAACGGAGAGACCTTCTCAAAGGATCCCTCCGTTCTTGCCATTATTACAAAGGCGTTGTCTATAAGACAAACCCTTCCGTTACTGCTGTCTTGTTCCGGAGGAGGGCTGTCAACCCTCGCCCGCTTGTTGGAACTGGGTGTATTTTTTTTAACCTGCGGCACACCCGGACCGCAGGGGTTTTGTTTTTGTTTGTGAGGAATTTTTGGTCCCACGAGCAAAAACATTTTAAAAAAGAAGTGCTCATACAACAGGGGTGCGCAGGTGCCCCTGAGGTTGCACGTTAGCGTGTGATCTACCTCTCACACATGCACCTCCTCGGCACGTGGCTGACCTTGAGGTTGAGGGGTTTTTTATAGAGGTTTGTACCGTCCTCGCGATCCGGGCGATGAAGCCAAGATCCCCGTTCTCCTAGGCACACAACGTTCCACCGCCACGCCCTACGGTGGTCGTTGAAGCATGGTAGGAGTTTACGGTGTGGGAAACTTGCGGCGCTCACAAGTTTCCAGCTCGGGCACCGCGGGTTCGCCAAACCCGTACCTGGCACTTGCGTACCAAGCCCCTGCGGGGGAGGTACTTCTTGTCGCGGCGTACCTTCATATGCTGGAGCGACTTTAGTTGTTTTTTGTTGTTTTTTGTGCTTTAGGGCGCGTCAACATCGGGGTTATTAGCGCCCTAACAAATACAGGTCGTGACAATGTGGCAAAATTGCCGTCTAAGTGGCCGACTGTAAAGGGGTCGGCCACAGAGACAGCACAATAAAACACTAACGTACGAGGTGAAATACCGTCTGCGTGGCCGACTGTAAAGTGATCGGCCACACAGACGACAACGCAATAATATAAAATTCAGACTATCGCTCTGACTGGGCAGTAAAATATAAAATATGTACATTAACTGGTTGGCTGTAAAGGGGCCAACCAGTTAGAAAAATCTAATTGGCTGGCTGGCTGTAAGGGGGCCAGCCATACAAGCACTGTCAAAAGTAAAAACAGTACTTGGATTGGTGGTTGTAAGTGGCCACCAATCCAATCTAAAACCTAGGCCGATCTGCCCAAAATTTTTGGGACAAGACCGGCCATGCTACAAAACTTTAAAACCTTGGCCACATTGTCACTATCATTGTTTAAAATAAGGGACAGATCGTTGGCTAAGCCAACGTCTGCCCTTAAGTCTAAAAATAAAATACAATCCCTTAAAATGTGGCGTACTGTCAAAGGTACGCCACAAGCATCACATTCCGGTGGGTCCTCCCGGCGGAGAAGAAAGCTGTGCGTCAGAGGACAGTGCCCTATACGGAGGCGAGTGAGGAGAACCTCATCCCTCCTCGCCCGCTGGAAGGAGCTGCTCCACGGCTGAACGGTCGGTTTGACCAGCCGGAGCTTGTTCTGCTCAACTTCCAGCCACTGCCTCTGCCAAACATCAAATACAAATCTCTTCGCCGCCGAGGCAAGGTCTGACTTTGGGACCGGAGCAAAGTCAATTCTGACCTTGTCGCAGGCTAACTTGGCAGCTATATCAGCTGCCTCGTTCCCCCTGATTCCCACATGGCCGGGTACCCAGCAGAATAACACCTCCTTTCCGTGAGATTGGAGAGAAAGGAGGGCGTCCTGGATGTCCTGGACTAGCCGATCTGCTGGGTACATATTTCCTAGGGCCTGCATACAACTCAGGGAATCACAGCATATGATGTATCTCTTATTGCGCATTACCCTCATATGCTGGAGCGACTTTAAAACAGCGTAGCACTCAGCGGTGTAAACGCTGCACCAGCCATCCAGTTTGTATGTGTAAGTCGCTCGAGGGAACACTACGGAACAGCCAACTCCGTTAGCCTGCTTAGACCCATCCGTATACACCGGGGTAAATGTGTGATGCTCATTTACAATGTCTCTAAAAACATTATTAAAAACACTGTCAGCGGTACAAACTTTGTTGTACCGAGACAGGTCTAGAATTATTCTGGGCCTCTTTAAAAGCCAGGGAGGAGATTTACTCCAACTCTGGTGATAAAAAGATGGAAGCTCTAATCCATATTGTTCTAAAATAGCCTTTGTACGGTAGCTGAACGGTTTAGTGGCCCTATGCCGGTTGGCATAGAGCCGCTCGTGGTTGGGGTGTAGAACTATGTCGTACACGGGACTGCCAGGTGTTATGGCAACATGAACGTAGTGTCGCACCATGAGGAGTTGCCGGCGGATGGTGAGCGGCGGCTCGCCGGAGTAAGCACAAATGCTGACAATAGGGCTGGTGCGATATGCACCCGTGGCGAGCCGAATTCCAGCATGGTGGACACTATCTAGTATACGGAGATAGCTGTCCCGTGCCGAACCATACACGATACAAGCGTATTCCAGCCGCGACCGTACAAAGGCTCTGTAAAATTGTAACAGGCAGGAGCGGTCAGCGCCCCATGACCTGCCACACAGACATTTTAAAACATTTAGAGCTTTTGAGGCTCTGGCTTTCACATCTTTAAGATGTGGCAGCCAGGTTAGCCTAGTGTCTAAAATGAGGCCCAGAAACCGAACAGTGTCAGTAAAACGTAAAACGGTGTTCCTCAAGGTAAGGTGAGGCTCTGGTAAAAGAGTCCTACTACGACTAAAAAGTACACACCGGGTTTTCTCGGCAGAGAAACGAAAACCGGTGTGCACTGACCATTCATCCAGCCGGTTCAGCGTGAGTTGCAACTGCCTCTCAGCGCTTCTCAGGCTGGATGATGCAATAAAAATTAAAAAATCATCCACATATAAAGAGTACCCAATTGGACTCCTTATAATGGATGCAATGCTATTTATAGCAATTGCAAAAAGCGTTACACTTAAAACAGATCCCTGAGGAACACCGTTTTCCTGAATAAAAAGATCAGACACTTCACTACCGACTCGGTACCGGAAGCAACGTCCAGATAAAAATGATTTTAAAAAACGGGGAAGGTTTCCCCTAAAACCCCAGTCATGTAATTGTTTTAAAATAACATGCCGCCAGGTAGTATCGTATGCCTTCTCAATATCGAAAAATATCCCCACCAGATGTTGGCTGCGGATGAACGCATCCTGTATCGCCGCTTCCAGCAGGATCAGGTTGTCCAAGGTGGAACGGAACTTCCTGAATCCACACTGAAAGCGGCTCAGAAGGTTTTGGGATTCTAGACACCAGACGAGGCGGCGATTAACCATCCTCTCCAGTGTCTTACCCACGCAGCTTGTAAGGGCGATACTACGATAGCTACCTGGCAACAATTTGTCTTTGCCAGGTTTTAAAATTGGAATTAGTGTTGCTTCTTTCCACGAGTCGGGGAAGTGTCCTCCGGTCCATATGTCATTAAAAGTATCCAGAAAGTACTCTTTAGCATCTTTACTAAGATGCCTCAGCATCTGGTACTGGATCAGATCAGGCCCTGGAGCAGTGTCGTTAGCGCTATTCAACGCTGACTCCAGTTCCCAAAACGTAAATGGGCGGTTGTATGCCTCTGTATTCGACGAATCAAAGCACAGCGCGCGCCTCTCGGCAGCAACTCTATGTCGCTGGAACCGAGGTTCAAAGTTGGCCGATGAAGTGACGGCGGCGAAGTTCTCCGCCATCAGCTGCGCTATGCTTCGTTCGTCGGTAATAATACGTCCATGATCCAGTAATCCAGATACTGGTGGGCGGGAGTACCTTCCGGATATACGGCGGATGGACTCCCATACTTTTGACGAAGGAGTGGAACGATTGATAGTGCTCACAAAGTTCTGCCATGACCTTTTCTTGCTGTCTTTAATAACTCGACGCGCCTTAGCTCTAGCAATACGAGACGCTGCTAGGTTGTCGGTTGTTGGGCACAACCTAAAACGACGTAGCGCCCGTCTACGACCCTGGATGGCGGAACGACAACCGTCGTTCCACCAGGGGACGGGCGTCCTTCGCAGCGTTCCGGAGCTTTTCGGCATGGAGACGTCAGCTGCACGGTGAATCACTTCTGTGAAGTGATTCACCTTCTCCTGTATACTGCCACAGGGTTGCAGCAGTACAGAACGGCAGAAGAGCTGCCAATCTGCACCACTGACGTTCCATTTACGCCAGTTATTACCTCCTCCCCGCTCACACTCAACGTGCATCCAAACAGGGAAGTGGTCACTTCCATGTAGGTCGCGATCCACCTCCCAATGCACGGAGTCCGCGATGGAGGGGGAGCACAACGAAAGGTCAATGGCAGAAGACGTACCGGTAGCAGTGGTGAAATGAGTCATTTGCCCTGTATTCAGGATACAAATTTCCTCCTGCTCTATCAATCTACCAACCACTCGGCCCCTGGGGCAATCGGTGGTGGAACCCCACAACGCACTGTGGGCGTTGAAATCTCCCAAAAGGAGAAATGGCCGAGTGAGTTGTCGTGTAATGCCAACCAGGTCGTCGTAGTCGACGGACAAACCTGGTGGCAGATAGATAGAGCATACGGTCAGTTGTATTGGACCGTGTATTTTCACCGCTACTGCTTGTAGATGAGAGGTGAGAGCAATAGGTTCGGAGTGGACAGTGTTCCGAACAAACACGGCCACTCCGCCCTTCGCTCGATCACCCTCGGTATCGTCTTTTCGGAATATGTCATAACCTCTTAGCACTGGCTGATGTTGTGGTCTAAAGTGTGTCTCCTGGAGACAGAGACACAATGGATTAGACCGTGCTAAGAGTTGGACTTCCTCTTTGTGAGCCTGAAAGCCGTTAACGTTCCACTGAAGTATGGGAGCCATTCTACCTATTTAAAACCACCCGCCCCGGGTCGGGTGGGTCAGGGTCTGGTGTCTGCTGAGGAACGGGACCAGGGTCTACGTCCACCAGCATAACGTCATCTTCGGGGTCCGAAGATGACTTTTGTTCTAAGGCCTCGGCGTCTTGCGGATGTTTCTTCCGCCGAGGCCCTGCCCCCCTCCTCCCAACGCTAGTTGGGGAACTAGGAGGAGATGTTGAGGGGGACTTCAAGAACATGGTAGGGTCCGTGTGTTTAAACTTCGGACCCCGAGCGACTTTAGCAGGGCATAGCACTCCGCAGTATAAACACTGCACCTGCTATCCATCTTGTATTTGTAAGTCGCTCGAGGGAACACTACTGAACAGCCTACACTGTTAGCCTGCTTAGACCCATCCGTATACACCGGGGTAAAAGTGTGATATTGATTTAAAATGTCAGTAAAAATATTAATAAAAACACTGTCAGCGGTTAGCAGTTTGTTGTGCCGTGACAGTTCTAAAATTAATCTGGGCCTCTTTAAAAGCCAGGGAGGGGATTTACTCCAACCCTGGCGATAAAAAGAGGGAAGCTCAAATCCGTAATGTTCTAAAATAGCCTTCGTACGGTAGCTGAACGGTTTAGTGGCTCTATGCCGGTTGGCATAGAGCCGCTCGTAGCTGGGATGTAGAACTATGTCGTACACGGGACTGCCAGGTGTTATGGCAATATGCGTATAGTGTCGCACCATGAGGAGTTGCCGGCGGATGGTAAGTGGTGGCTCGCCCGAGTCAGCACAAATGCTGACAATAGGGCTGGTGCGATATGCACCAGTGGCGAGCCGAATTCCTGCATGGTGGACACTATCCAGTATCCGAAGATAACTGTCCCGTGCCGAACCATATACGATACAACCATACTCGAGACGCGACCGTACAAAGGCTCGATAAAACTGTAGCAGGCAGGAGCGATCAGCGCCCCACGACCTGCCGCACAGACATTTTAAAATATTAAGAGCTTTAAAGGCCCTGGCTTTCACATCTTTAAGATGTGGAAGCCAGTTAAGCCTGGTGTCAAAAATGAGGCCCAGAAATCTAACAGTTTCGGTAAAACTTAAAACGGTGTTCCTCAAGGTAAGGTGAGGCTCAGCTAAAAGACTTCTGCTACGAGTAAAAAGTACACACCGGGTTTTCTCGGCAGAGAATCGAAAACCGGTGTGCACTGACCAATCATCCAGCCTGTTCAGCGCGAGTTGCAGCTGCCGCTCTGCGCTTCTCAGGCTGGACGATGCAATAAAAATTAAAAAATCGTCCACATATAAGGAGAACCGAATGGGACTCCTTATAACCAAAGATATACTGTTAATTGCGATAGCAAATAGGGTCACGCTTAAAACTGACCCCTGAGGGACACCGTTTTCCTGAATAAAAAGATCAGACACTTCACCACCGACTCGGTACCGGAAGCAACGACCAGATAAAAATGATTTTAAAAAACGGGGTAGGTTACCCCTAAAACCCCATTCATGTAACTGTTCTAAAATAACATGCCGCCAGGTAGTATCGTAAGCCTTTTCAAGATCGAAAAAAACACCCACGAGGTGTTGGCTGCGGATGAACGCATCCTGTATTGCCGCCTCCAGGAGGATCAGGTTGTCCAAGGTGGAACGGAACTTCCTGAATCCACACTGAAAGCGGCTCAGCAGATTACGGGATTCAAGACACCAGACGAGGCGGCGATTCACCATCCTCTCCAGTGTCTTCCCCACGCAGCTAGTCAAGGCAATACTACGATAACTACCTGGCAACAATTTGTCCTTGCCAGGTTTTAAAATGGGAATTAATGTTGCTTCTTTCCACGAGTCGGGGAAGTGTCCTCCGGTCCAAATGTCGTTAAAAATATCTAGAAGGTACTTTTTAGCATCCTTGCTGAGATGCCTCAGCATCTGGTACTGGATCAAATCAGGCCCTGGAGCAGTGTCATTTGCGCTGTTCAACGCACTCTCCAGCTCCCAAGATGTGAATGGGCAGTTGTAGGCCTCTGAATTCGACGAATCGAAGCACAGCGGGCGCCTCTCGGCAGCGACTCTACGTCGCTGAAACCGAGGGTCAAAATTATCGGACGAAGTGATGGCGGCGAAGTTCTCCGCCATCAGCTGCGCTATGCTTCGTTCGTCAGTAATAATACGTCCATGATCCAGTAACCCAGATACTGGTGCGCGGGAGTACCTTCCAGATATACGGCGAATGGACTCCCATACTTTCGACGAAGGTGTGGAACGATTGATAGTGCTCACAAAGTTCTGCCATGACCTCTTCTTACTCTCCTTAATAACACGGCGCGCCTTAGCTCTTGCTATACGGAACGCTGCCAGGTTGTCGGATGTAGGATACAACCTAAAACGCCGCAACGCCCGTCTGCGACCCTGAATAGCGGAACGACATTCGTCGTTCCACCAGGGGACGGGCGTCCTTCGCAGCGTTCCGGAGCTTTTCGGCATGGAAACGTCAGCTGCACGGTGAATCACTTCCGTGAAGTGATTCACCTTCTCTTGTATACTGCCTACAAGTTGCAGTTGTACACAGCGGCAATACAGTTGCCAATCTGCACAACTGACGTTCCATTTGCGCCGGTTATTTCCTCCCCCACGATCGCACTCGACGTGCAACCAAATAGGGAAGTGGTCGCTTCCATGTAGGTCGCGATCCACCTCCCATAGCACGGAGTCTGCGATTGAGGGAGAACACAAGGAAAGGTCAATGGCAGAAGACGTACCGGTAGCAGTGGTGAAATGAGTCATTTGCCCTGTATTCAGGATACAAATTTCCTCCTGCTCCATCAATCTACCAATCACTCGGCCCCGGGGGCAATCGGTGGTGGAACCCCACAACGCACTGTGGGCGTTGAAATCTCCCAAAAGGAGAAAGGGCCGAGTGAGTTGTCGTGTAATGCCAACCAGGTCGTCGTAGTCGACGGACAAACTGGGTGGCAGATAGACAGAGCATACGGTCAGTTGTATTGGACCGTGTATTTTCACCGCTACTGCTTGTAGATGAGAGGTGAGAGCGACGGGTTCGGAGTGGACAGTGTTCCGAACAAACACGGCCACTCCGCCCCTCGCTCGATCACCCTCGGTATCGTCCTTTCGGAATATGTCATAACCTCTTAGCACAGGCTGATGTTGTGGTCTAAAGTGTGTCTCCTGGAGACAGAGACACAATGGATTAGACCGTGCTAAGAGCTGGACTTCCTCTTTGTGAGCCTGGAAACCGTTTACGTTCCACTGAAGTATGGGAGCCATTCTACCTATTTAAAACCACCACCCCCCCCGGATCGGGTGGGTCTTCCTTCTCTGATAGCTGAGGAACGGAACAAGGTACGTCCACCAGCATGATATCGTCTTCGGTGTCCGAAGACGATTTTCGTTGTGAGGCCTCGGGGTCTTGCGGATTTTTCATCCGCCGAGGCCTGTCCCTCCTCTTCTCCTTTCCAGAAGGGGATCTGGGAGGAGAAGTCGGAGGGGATTTCACAAACATAGCGGGGTCCGTCAGCTTAAATTTCGGACCCCTTACCTTTTGCACTGTTTGCCATCCGCTACCGGCAGATGGCTTTGCCGTTCCTACATCTCTTGCAGATACAGTTTCTGCTTCAGGGGCCGCTTCTGCTGTTGCAGAGGGGCCCGCAGCTGTAGCGGATGGCAGTGTCTTTGCTGGTGGACTTACGGAACCTGCTGTCGATGTGGTCGATGTTGTCAGAGTATTGCTACCGACGTGCGAGGTCCTAGGTGTAATGACCTTGATGGGTGTGGCACCACATCTGCACTGACATGAGCACATTGGACTTGTGCCCATGTCCGCAACGGACGTCTGGGTAGCAATACTTTCTTTCCTGACGGGAGTTGATAACGTCTTCGCGAAGCTGGTAGCGAAGACTGGTGGAGCCAGAGCCTTATATTTCTTTTTGGCTTCGCCATAAGAAATCCGCTCTTTCGTTTTCAACTCCTGTATCTTTTTTTCCTCCAGATACAATCGACACTCTCTGCTCCAGGCTGGATGTGCCCCGGAGCAGTTCACACACACCTGTGGGAGCGTGCAGCTAGTGCCTGGCTCATGAGCCGCCTTTCCGCACTTCCCACAGGTGGGGTTGCCCTTGCAGGTCGCCGTCGTATAACCGAACCGCTGGCACTTGAAGCAGCGCATTGGGTCCGGTACATACGGGCGAATATTCAGGTTCAAATATCCTGCCTTGATGTTTTTGGGCAACGTTGGAGTGTCGAACGTCAGGACGAAGGTGGCTGTCTTCTCAAGACTGCCGTTAACCCTTCGTTTAATCTGGCGAACCTCGACCACATGTTCTGTTGACCACTCCTTAAGGAGTTCCTCGGTCTCTAAATCCATAAGGTCCCTGCTGGTAATGACTCCTTTACTTGAATTTAGAGTTTTATGGAGTTCGCACTTCACTGCGAACTCCCCGAGCTTCTCGCACTTAAGGAGTTTGACAGCCTGCCTCTGGGTGGATGTCTCCAAAAGCAGTGTTCCATTCCTCAGCTTTTTTACAGATTTGAGGGTACCCGCAATACCCTCTAAACCTTTCTGAACATAGAATGGAGAGACCTTCTCAAAAGATCCCTCCACCCTTGTCATAATAACGAAGGCATTGTCAATAATACAACCCTTGCCGTTACTGTTGTTTACATCCGGGGGAGGGCTTTCAACCCTAGCCCGTTTGTATGAACTGGGTGTATTTTTATTTGCCTGCGACACACCCGGGCCGCAGGGGTCTTTGGTTTTTTTGTGAGATGGAATTGTGGTCCCACGAGTAAAAACCAGGATAAAAAGGAATGCTAATTACAACAGGGGTGCGCAGGTGCCCCTGAGGTTGCACGTTAGCGGGTGGTTCGCCTCACCACTCATCCGCCTCCTCGGCACGTGTCCGACCTTGAGGTTGAGGTTTTTTTTTATAGAGGTTTGTACCGTCCTCGCGATCCGGGCGATGAAGCCAAGACCCCCGTTCTCCTAGGCACACAACGTTCCACCGCCACGCCCTACGGTGGTCGTTGAAGCATGGTAGGAGTTTACGGTGTGGGAAACTTGCGGCGCTCACAAGTTTCCAGCTCGGGCACCGCGGGTTCGCCAAACCCGTACCTGGCACTTGCGTACCAGGCCCCTGCGGGGAAAAGGTTAATGAGAAGTGGTAATTGTCGTAAAGTAGTTCGGAATGGTATTGTTTGTGATACAGGGTATCATTTCGAGAAATGCTGAGAAGTAAAACCGAGAAATATTCTCTTTAAGAACTGGGTATGTGCGATGTGTGCAACCAATACTATAGCTGTGGCCAGATTAATTGGCGGGTCAGTGTGAACGCGCTGTTGCCGTACTTGGGGACAATCTCGCGATGCGCTCTCTTTCTATCACCTGAAAATTGCAACGCTGTGCGGCCTGTGTTGCCTAGTCCAAGCGGCAACCAACCCCCAAACCTTCCACCTCCCTTTCAACACACAAAAAATGTGTGAACCTGTGAATCGGAGTTAGAAAGTGTGTCAGTGTTACGGTGAGCTTGCTCGAGAGAGGATATTTTGATTTTATCGATTTGCGATTTTTACTTGCGATTTAAATAATTCGTTTAAGTTATTTATTAATTTTAGTAATTTAGTGTCCTAATTTTACCGAACAAAAAGTGCAGTAACTTATAATTAGGGTAATTTAGCAAGAGAATCGTGCTACTAAAAATGGATACTCAGGAAGAGACTTATTCTCCTACTCCAGGTGTTTCCGGACTAACGACTCCAACAAGACGCAAGTCATCGACATCAGAACCACCGCGGCTGAAGAAGACAACAGAGTTTCGGCGGCAGAGTAAATCTATCATTCACAATGTATATAAATATTTCAAACTTCTTGTGGACAATGATGGTGAAATTTTGTCTTCTGGTAAGAAAAGACTTGATGTTGTTGTTGTTGTTATTAGTGTTTTAGGGCGCGTCGACGACGTGGTCATTAGCGCCCTAACAACAACCAGGCGTGACAATGTGGCAAAATTGCCGTCTCTGTGGCCGACTGTAAAGGGGTCGGCCACAGAGACAGCACAATAAAATACTAACATACTAAATAAAATACCATCTGCGTGGCCGACTGTAAAGAGATCGGCCACACAGACGGCAACATAAGAAATAAAACTGAGACAAGGAAAATTTAAAAATTCATACATTAACTGGTTGGCTGTAAGAGGGCCAACCAGTTTAAAAAACGAGTTAGCTGGCTGGCTGTAAAAGGGCCAGCCATATAAGCAGTGTCACAAGTAAAAGCAGTACTTGGATTGATGGTTGTAAATGGCCACCAATCCAATATAAAACCTAGGCCGATCTGCCCAAAATTTTTGGGACAAGACCGGCCAAGCAACAAAACTTTAAAACCTTAGCCACATTGTCACTATCATTGTTTAAAATAAGTGACAGATCGTTGGCTAAGCCAACGTCTGCCCTTAAGTCTAAAAATAAAATACACTCACTTAAAATGTGGCGTACCGTCAAAGGTACGCCACAAGCATCACATTCCGGTGGGTCCTCCCGGCGGAGGAGAAAGCTATGTGTCAGAGGACAGTGCCCTATACGGAGGCGAGTCAGGAGAACCTCATCCCTCCTCGCCCGCTGGAAGGAGCTGCTCCACGGCTGAACGGTCGGTTTGACCAGCCGGAGCTTATTATGCTCTACCTCCAGCCACTGCCTCTGCCAAATGTCAAAAACAAATCTTTTCCCCGCCAAGGCAAGGTCAGACTTTGGGACCGGTTCAAAGTCAACTCTGACCTTGTTGCAGGCTAACTTGGCAGCTTCATCAGCTGCCTCGTTCCCCCTGATTCCCACATGACCAGGTACCCAGCAGAATACTACCTCCTTTCCAGAAGATTGGAGGGATCGGAGGGTGTCCTGGATGTCCTGGAACAGACGATCTGCTGGGTACATGCTTCCCATGGCCTGGATGCAGCTGAGGGAATCACAGCATATGATGTACTTCATGCTGCGACTTACTTTCATATGCTGGAGCGACTTTAACAAAGCGTAACACTCTGCAGTGTATACGCTGCAATAGCTATTCAGTTTGTAATTATAAGTCGCTCGAGGGAACACTACGGAGCAGCCAACTCCGTTAGCCTGCTTAGACCCATCCGTGAATACCGGGGTAAAATCGTGATGCTGGTTTAAAACATCCATAAACATTCTGATAAAAACACTGTCATTGGTAAACAGCTTGTTGTACCTGGACAATTCTAAAACAGTTCTGGGCCTTTTTAAAAGCCAGGGAGGAGATTTACTCCAACCCTGGTGATAAAAAGGGGGCATCTCAAACCCATGCTCCTCCATAATAGCCTTTGTGCGTAAGCTAAACGGTTTGGTTGCTCTTAAGCGGTTGGTATACAGTCGTTCGTAGTTTGGACGAATTACTACATCGTACACGGGACTAGCTGGTGTTGTGGCAATGTGCAAGTAGTGTCGCACCATGAGGAGGCGCCGACGGGTTGAAAGCGGCGGCTCGCCTGACACAGCACAGATGCTGATAATCGGACTGGTGCGGTAGGCACCGGCTGCCAGCCGGATTCCTGCATGATGGACACTGTCTAAAATGCGCAGATAGCTGTCCCGTGCCGAACCGTATACTATACAACCGTATTCAAGCCGCGACCGCACAAAGGCTTTATAGAATTGTAGCAGGCAGGAGCGGTCAGCACCCCATGACCTGCCACAAAGGCACTTTAAAATATTGAGGGCTTTTAGGGCTCTGGCTTTCACATCTTTTAGATGTGGTAGCCAGCTTAACCTACTATCAAAGATGAGGCCCAGAAAACGAATATTATTACTAAAAGACAAAATGGTGTTCCTCAGGGTAAGACGAGGTTCTGGTAAAAGGCTACGAGATCGACTAAAAAGTACGCACTGGGTTTTCTCAGGAGAAAATCGAAAACCAGTTCGCACTGACCACTCATCAAGCCTGTTCAGCGCGAGCTGCAACTGCCGCTCAGCGCTTCGCAGACTAGATGATGCACAAAAAATTAAAAAATCATCAACATATAAGGAGAACCGTATCGGACTCCTTATTACAGTTGTGATGCTGTTTATCGCAATAGCGAAAAGAATAACACTTAAAATTGAACCCTGAGGAACACCATTTTCCTGGATAAAAACATCTGACACTTCCTTACCGACTCGGTACCGGAAGCAACGCTGAGATAAAAATGACTGTATGAAACGGGGTAGATTTCCCCTAAAACCCCATTCATGGAGTTGTTTTAAAATACCATACCGCCAGGTAGTATCGTAGGCCTTGTCTATGTCAAAAAACACGCCAACAAGATGTTGGTTCCGGATAAAGGCGTCCTGTATCGCCGCTTCCAGTAGGATCAGGTTGTCCAAGGTAGAACGGAACTTCCTAAATCCACACTGAAAGCGACTCAAAAGGTTTCGGGATTCAAGACACCAGATAAGGCGGCGGTTGACCATCCGCTCCAGTGTCTTCCCCACGCAGCTTGTTAAGGCAATGCTGCGATAACTACCTGGCAACAATTTGTCCTTCCCTGGTTTTAAAATGGGTATTAGCGTTGCTTCTTTCCACGAGTCGGGGAAGTGTCCTCCGGTCCATATATCGTTAAAAATACCTAGAAGGTACTCCTTAGCGTCTTTACCAAGATGCCTCAGCATCTGGTACTGGATCAGGTCGGGTCCTGGTGCTGTGTCCTTGGTGCCTTTTAAGGCGGCTTCCAACTCCCAAAATGTAAAATGGGTGTTGTACGCGTGGATATCCGGCGAGTCGAAGCTTAGAAAATCTCGTTCGGCAGCAGCTCTTCTTTGCTTGAACCGAGGTTCCAGCCTGTCAGACGAAGTGATAGCAGCGAATGACTCTGCCATCAGCTGCGCAATACTTCGCTCGTCGGTGACTACACGTCCCTGATCCAGTAATCCAGATACTGGCGATCGAGAGTACCTTCCAGATATACGACGGATTGACTCCCATACTTTTGTCGATGAAGTGGATCGGTTAATTGTGCTCACAAAGTTCTGCCATGACCTTCTCTTGCTCTCCTTAATCACTCGACGCGCCTTTGCTCTAGCAACTCTGAACGCCGCGAGGTTGTCAGGTGTTGGATGCAACTTGAAACGGCGCAAGGCCCGTCTGCGGCCCTGGATGGCGGAACGACATTCATCGCTCCACCAAGGGACAGGCATTAGTCGCAGCGCTCCAGAGTTGCTAGGCATAGATATATCAGCCGCCTGGTGGATCACTTCGGTGAAGTGTTTCACCTTCTCGTCAATAATGTCACGCTGTTGAAGAGTGACGGACCGGCGATAGAGCTGCCAATCAGCTCTGCTGATATTCCATTTGTGATGAATAGTTCTTCTTCCACGATCGAGTTCCATGTGCAGCCATATAGGGAAGTGGTCGCTTCCGTGAAGGTCGCGATCCACCTCCCAGCGCACAGAGTCCGCTACAGAAGGAGAGCAAAGGGAAAGGTCAATGGCAGAGGACGTACCGGATGCAGTTGTAAAATGAGTCATTTGGCCGTTGTTGAGGATACACAACTCCTCCTGCTCCAACAGTCCACAAATTTCTCGACCTCTGGGGCAATCGGTGGTCGACCCCCAAAGCGCACTATGGGCGTTGAAGTCTCCCAGTAGGAGATATGGCCGAGGAATTTGCCGCACCAGATCAACCAGTTGATCGTAATCAACTGGTGCACCAGGTGGTAGATATATGGAGCAGATGGTAAGTTGTATTGGGCCATATATTTTAACTGCAACTGCTTGTAAAGGGGAGGTGAGAGCAACAGGTTCGGAGTGGACAGTGTTTTGGACAAACACTGCCACTCCCCCCTTCGCTCGATCACCCTCGGTATCGTCCCTTCGGTATATATCATAACCTCTTAGCACGGGTTCGTGTGACGGTCTAAAATGTGTCTCCTGTAAGCAGAGACACAAAGGGTTAGACCGTGCTAAGAGTTGTACCTCTTCTTTGTGAGCCTGAAAACCGTTTAGATTCCATTGAATTATGGGAGCCATCCTATTCATTAAAATTAACCCGCCCCGGTTCGGGTGGGACATCACTTCCTGGCTGCTGAGAAACGGGTGTACCCTCTTCCAGCAGCATCACTATGTCATCAGGTTCCGATGATCCTATATCCATCTCCGGCGCACTAATCGTAACCTCGAAGCCACCTTGTTTTTTCTTTTTCCTTGGTCTCTTCCCCTTCTCCCTGCCACTGGGCAGCCTGGGCGGGGATGAAGAGGGCGACCGTATGAATTTTGTGCGGTCAGTTTGTTTAAACTTTGGACCCCTAATTTTCTCCTGTGGCTTAATAGGTTGTACTGAGGCTACTGCAGCCTCAGGTGCTGCTGTAGGTTCAGGGGTGTCTGTTACGACTGGTGATGCTACTGGTGAGGCTTTGACTACTGCTGGAGTGGTCGAGGTTGCAGCCGTGCTGCTCCCGACGTCCGCAGTCTTCGGTGTTCTGACCGTAACGGTTTTTGCGCCGCATTTACACTCGCAAGAGCACATTGTGCTCGTGCTCATGTCCGCGGTGGACGTCTGGGTGGCGACACTTTCTTTTCTCACAGGAGTTTTCACCATAGTCGCGAAGCTAGTAGCGAAGACGGGCGGGGCAAGCGCCTTTACCTTCTTCTTCGCCTCGACGTACGGAATTCTTTCTTTTGTTTTATACTCCTGGATCTTTCGTTCTTCGACATAAACTCGACACGACTTGCTCCATGCAGGGTGGGATTCCGAACAGTTAATACACACCTGTGGTAGAGTGCACTCCGTACCCGGCTCATGGGCACTCTTGCCGCATTTCCCACAGGTGGCATTTCCTTTGCAGTTCACCGTCGTATGTCCAAACCTTTGACACTTGTAACAGCGCATCGGGTCTGGTACATACGGGCGAACATTCAAGTTCAAATACCCTGCTTTAATTGATGTTGGTAACGTTGGCGTGTCGAATGTCAACACGAAGGTGGCAGTCTTCTCAAGGCTGCCATTTACTCTCCGTGTTATCTGTCGGACCTCAACCACTTTTTCAGTTCCCCATTCCTTAAGGAGTTCCTCTTTGTCAACATCTATTAAATCGCGGCAGGTGATGACGCCTTTACTGCTATTTAGTGTTTTATGGAGTTCGCATGTTACTGCGAACTCCCCGAGGTTCTCACACTTAAGGAGCATGGAGGCTTGCCTGCTGGTAGAGGTTTCCAGCAGCAGGGTGCCATTCCTGAGTTTCTTAACAGATTTCAATGTGCCTGCAATACCCTCCAGTCCCTTTGAAATATAGAAAGGGGATACCTTTTCAAAGGTCCCTTCCTTCCTATGCATTATGACAAAAGCATTATCTAATGGGCAAGCCATTCTGTTACACTCTGTTCCAGATGCGGGTGGGCTATCAACCCTCACACGCTTCTTTGAGGTGGGTGTATTTTTATTATCCTGCGGCACACCCGTACCGCAGGTTTTTTGGGTTTTTGTGGATGACTGAATTTTGGTCCCACGAGTAAAAACCAGTTTAAAAGGAAGTGCTAATACAACAGGGGTGCGCAGGTGCCCCTGAGGTTGCACGCTAGCGAGTGATTTCCCTCATCACTCATTCGCCTCCTCGGCACGTGTCTGACCTTGAGGTTGAGGGGTTTTTTATAGAGGTTTGTTCCGTCCTCGCAATCCAGGCGATGAAGCCAAGATCCCCGTTCTCCTAGGCACACAACGTTCCACCGCCACGCCCTACGGTGGTCGTTGAAGCATGGTAGGAGTTTACGGTGTGGGAAACTTGCGGCGCTCACAAGTTTCCGGCTCGGGCACCGCGGGTTCGCCAAACCCGTACCTGGCACTTGCGTACCAGGCCCCTGCGGGGAAAAGACTTGAAAAATATGGACGTACTTGATACTGATGAAATAAAAAACTGTAGTGATTTGTTACCGCAAAAAACAACCATATTGCGAAGAAATTTAGGGAATGTACAGGCTATTTGCACTGCAGCTTGTGGTGTCAGTTTGAGAACTGTCCAGCGCGTGTGTCGTGAGGGTAAATCACCTACGTTTGTTTCTCCAAAGAAAAATCTGAAACAATACAGCACTTCACCAGAAGATGGCGACGGAGTCTGAGATCGCCGAAATATCGTGTGGAAACATCTTACTCGGCTAGTCTCCCGAGAAGACTACATCCACTATAACAAAGCTTAACGACTATGACAGGGACATTGTCAGGAGGACAGTACACGAATTTTACGACCGTGGTGAGTACCCTACCTCAGAAAAATTAAGAAAAATATTAATAGAGAAGATAAATTTTACAGGATCTGCACGATCTGTAAGACGCATATTGAACAATATAGGGTTTAAATAGAGGCGTCAGAATGATGGTAGGCGATTTTTGCTTGAGCGAAACGACATAGTGGCCTCTAGAATCAAATTTTTGAGGAAAACGAGCTCCCTTCGTAGCTCAGGTGACATGCGACCCATTTTTTACTTAGATGAAACTTGGGTAACTCAGAACCATTCGTTAAAAAATATCTGGCAGAATTCAAATCAAAGTGGGGGCTTAAAGGTACCTGTCGGAAAAGGGGCAAGGCTAATTGTTTTTCATGCGGGGTCAGCAAAGACAGGCTTTCTCCAGGAAAGCAAGTTGGTCTACAGATGCAGCAAAACCAACAAATCTGAAGATTATCACTCAGAAATGAATACAACGACGTTTAAAGATTGGTTTCTCAACAGATTTTTGAATGTTTTTGAGGAAGGTTCTATCATCGTCATGGACAACGCCAAATATCATTCGGCAGTGATAAACCGAGCTCCAACAACCAAATCGCCGAAAGCTGATATAGCTGCTTGGCTAACAGAAAAGAAAATTTCGTATTTGCATACGGAGACTAGAGCTGAGTTGCTGGAGAAGGTCCGCATGGATAAAGAAGAACCAATGTATGAGTTGGATGTACTTGCAAATGAAAAAGGACATGAAGTAGTCCGATTACCCCCTTATCATTGCCAGTACAATCCGATAGAGCTCATTTGGGCCCAAGTCAAAAGAAAAGTGGCGGAGGAAAAGAAAACTTTCAAAATCGCCGATGTCGAACGTTTTTTGCATAAAGCCTTGGAAAACGTCACCGTCGAACAGTGGCAGAAATGTGTTTACCATACCGAAAAACTGAAAACAGAAGATTTCGAAAAGGAAGTGGTCAGAGATAATGTAATCGAGCCTCTTATAATCAACCTCAACGAAGATTCAACGACAGACAACGAGAACAGCGAAGAAGTGGAAGATGATGATGAAGAAGAAGGCGTTGATGGGGATGAATAATGACAAGTAAGGTATTAAAGAACATTTAACATATTACGCAATAAACTTATCAATTACTGTGCAACTTTAATAGCTTGTACTTAATAGTTTAAGATACTATAAACATTTGCTGTGTTAATGTAATTTAAAACCCCAAACTCATATTTAACTTCTTTAATTGTTGGTAGTAAGTTACGATATTACTCTTGGATATTATTAATTTTGCTTAAAAACAGTAGGCTTTCTAATAATATTCGTGATTACGATATAACATTTTTGCTTACTTATATAATGGTTGATTTTTATAAAAATAACTGCAGTGACCATACTTCTTTTCTACATATAAATTTTTGATATTCAGCAATTCTAATTCTATTGTCAATATATATATAATAATTTTGTCGTCAGTTATGCAAGTTTTTCAGTGCAGAGGATAACAAAGTATAATTATGATTTTACTTGTAAATATACAAACTGGAAATAAAATTTAATACATGCTTAGCCACAAATAAAATAAGAAGTGTAATTCAATACGTTTCTTAGTTTCTCGAGAAAGTATTCTTCAGTTATATTAAATGCATTTAGACGAACATAACTTTCTTAACGAAATGACATAAATCAATATTTTATCACAAAATCGTTATAAATTATTTAAAACAAAGTATAAACTATTACTTCAAGTAAAAAGGTGAATACAACTGTTAAGTGTGTGGTTTAGCAACGGCGCATTCTAGGACACCCGCCAATTGATCTGGCCACAGCTATAATGGTGAGGCTATGAAGTGCTCGGTGATAAATGAGCTGTTGGGAGAAATTAAAGTCCAGAAGTTAATAATTGAAAATTTAAAGCAAGAAAGATGTTGTTGTTATTTGGGTTTAAGGGCGCGTCGACGAAGGGGTCATTAGCACCCTAACAAATACCAGGCGTGACAACGTACCAAAATTGCCGTCTGTGTGGCCGACTGTAAAGGGGTCGGCCACAGAGACAGCACAATAAAATACTAACATACTAAATAAAATACCGTCGGCGTGGCCGACTGTAAACAGATCGGCCACACAAACGGCAACATAAAATAGAAAATTGAGACTAGGCAATAAAATATAAAAATACATACATTAACTGGTTGGCTATAAAAGGGCCAACCAGTTTAAAAAACGAGTTAGCTGGCTAGCCGTAAAAGGGCCAGCCATATAAGCAGAGTCAGAAGTAAAAACAGTACTTGGGTTGGTGGTTGTAAATGGCCACAAATCCAATCTAAAACCTAGACCGATCAACCCAAAATTTTTGGGACAAGACCGGCCAAGCAACAAAACTTTAAAACCTTAGCCACGTTGTCACCGTCACGGTTTAAAATAAGGGACAGATCGTTGGCTAAGCCAACGTCTGCTCTTAGATCTAAAAACAGTACACATTCGGTTAAAATGTGGCGTACCGTCAAAGGTACGCCACAAGCATCACATTCCGGTGGGTCCTCCCGGCGGAGAAGAAAACCTTGAGTCAGAGGACAGTGCCCTATACGGAGGTGAGGAACGATGTTGTTGTTGTTTAAGTTTTAGGGCGCGTCGACGACGGGGTCATTAGCGCCCTAACATAAACCAGGCGTGACAACGTGGCAAAATTGCCGTCTGTGTGGCCGACTGTAAAGGGGTCGGCCACAGAGACAGCGCAATAAAATACTAACATACTAACTAAAATACCGTCTGCCTGGCCGACTGTAAAGAGGTCGGCCACACAGACGGCAACATAAAATACGAAACTGTGACTAAAATATAAAATTACATACATTAACTGGTTGGCTGTAGATGGGCCAACCAGGCTAAAAAACAAGTTAGATGGCTGGCTGTAAAAGGGCCAGCCGTATAAGCAATGTCACAAGTAAAATCAGTACTTGGATTGGTGGTTGTAAACGGCCACCAATCCAATTTTAAAACCTAGGCCGATCTGCCCAAAATTTTTGGGACAAGACCGGCCAAGCAACAAAACTTTAAAACCTTAGCCACGTTGTCACGATCATCGTTTAAAATAAGGGACAGATCGTTGGCTAAGCCAACGTCTGCCCTTAGATCTAAAAACAATACACATTCAGTTAAAATGTGGCGTACCGTCAAAGGTACGCCACAGGCATCACATTCCGGAGGGTCCTCTCGGCGGAGAAGAAAGCTGTGCGTCAGAGGACAGTGCCCTATTCGGAGGCGAGTAAGGAGAACCTCATCCCTCCTCGCCCGCTGTAAGGAGCTGCTCCACGGCAGAACGGTCGGTTTGACCAGCCGGAGCTTATTATGCTCAACTTCCAGCCACTGCCTCTGCCAAACATCAAAAATAAATCTCTTCGCCGCCGAGGCAAGGTCTGACTTTGGGACCGGTTCAAAGTCGGTTCTGACCTTGTCGCAGGCTAACTTGGCAGCTTGATCAGCTGCCTCGTTCCCTCTGATTCCCACATGGCCCGGTACCCAGCAGAATAACACCTCCTTTCCACGAGATTGAAGGGAAAGGAGGGCGTCCTGGATGTCCTGGACTAGACGATCTGCTGGATACATATTTCCTATGGCCTGAATACTACTGAGGGAATCACAGCATATGATGAACAACTTATCGCGCATTACTTTCATATGCTGGAGCGACTTCAACACGGCATAGCATTCGGCAGTGTAAACGCTGCACCTGCCGTCCAATTTGAATGTGTAAGTCGCTCGAGGGAACACTACGGAGCAACCAACTCCGTTAGCCTGCTTAGACCCATCCGTATACACAGGGTAAACGTGGAATACTGGTTTAAAACATCTCTAAAAATTCTGATAAAAACATTATCGGCGGTACACAGCTTGTTGTACCGCGATAATTCTAAAATCATTCTGGGCCTCCTTAAAAGCCAGGGAGGAGATTTACTCCAACCCTGGTGATAAAAAGAAGGAAGCTCGAATCCGCATTGTTCTAAAATAGCCTTTGTACGGTAGCTGAACGGTTTAGTGGCTCTATGCCCGTTGGTATAGAGCCGCTCGTAGTTAGGATGCAAAACTATGTCGTACACGGGACTGCCAGGTGTTATGGCAACATGGAGGTAGTGTCTCACCATGAGGAGTTGCCGACGGATGGTATGCGGCGGCTCGCCCGAGTCAGCACAAATGCTGACAATAGGGCTGGTGCGATATGCACCTATGGCGAGCCGAATTCCTGCATGGTGGACACTATCCAATATACGCAGATAACTGTCCCGTGCCGAACCATAGACTATACAACCGTATTCCAACCGTGACCGTACAAAGGCTCTGTAAAATTGTAGCAGGCAGGAGCGGTCAGCGCCCCATGACCTGCCACACAGACATTTTAAAAGGTTAAGAGCTTTTAAGGCCCTGGCTCTCACATCTTTTAGATGCGCAAGCCAGTTAAGCCTTGTGTCAAAAATGAGGCCCAGAAATCGAACACTATCACTAAAACTTAAAACGGTGTTCCTCAGGGTAAGGTGAGGCTCTGGTAATAGGCTTCTGCTGCGAGTAAAAAGTACACACTCAGCGGAGAAACGAAAACCGGTGTGCACTGACCATTCATCCAGCCTGTTCAGCGTGAGTTGCAACTGCCGCTCAGCGCTTCTCAGGCTGGACGCTACGATAAAAATTAAAAAGTCGTCCACATATAAGGAGTACCTTAGTGGACTCCTCATAATGGCTGCTATGCTATTAATAGCGATGGCAAAAAGTGTAACGCTTAAAACTGACCCCTGAGGGACACCGTTTTCCTGAATAAAAAGATCAGACACTTCACTACCGACTCGGTACCGGAAGCAACGACCAGATAAAAAAGATTTTAAAAAACGGAGAAGGTTACCCCTAAAACCCCATTCATGTAATTGTTTTAAAATAACATGCCGCCAGGTAGTATCGTAAGCCTTTTCAAGATCGAAAAAAACACCCACGAGGTGTTGGCTGCGGATGAACGCATCCTGTATTGCCGCCTCCAGGAGGACACGGTTGTCCAAGGTGGAACGGAACTTCCTGAATCCACACTGAAAGCGGCTCAGCAGATTACGGGATTCAAGACACCAGACGAGGCGGCGATTCACCATCCTCTCCAGTGTCTTCCCCACGCAGCTAGTCAAGGCAATACTACGATAACTACCTGGCAACAATTTGTCCTTGCCAGGTTTTAAAATGGGAATTAATGTTGCTTCTTTCCACGAGTCGGGGAAGTGTCCTCCGGTCCAAATGTCGTTAAAAATATCTAGAAGGTACTTTTTAGCATCCTTACTGAGATGCCTCAGCATCTGGTACTGGATCAAATCAGGCCCTGGAGCAGTGTCACTTGCGCTGTTCAACGCACTCTCCAGCTCCCAAGATGTGAATGGGCAGTTGTAGGCCTCTGAATTCGACGAATCGAAGCACAGCGGGCGCCTCTCGGCAGCGACTCTACGTCGCTGAAACAGAGGGTCAAAGTTAGCGGACGAAGTGATGGCGGCGAAGTTCTCCGCCATCAGCTGCGCTATGCTTCGTTCGTCAGTAATTATCCGTCCGTGATCCAGTAACCCAGATACTGGTGGGCGGGAGTACCTTCCAGATATACGGCGAATGGACTCACATACTTTCGACGAAGGCGTGGAACGATTTATATTGCTCACAAAGATCTGCCATGACCTCTTCTTGCTCTCCTTAATAACTCGACGCGCCTTAGCTCTGGCAATACGGAACGCTGCTAGGTTGTCAGATGTGGGGCACAACCTAAAGCGACGCAACGCCCGTCTGCGACCCTGGATGGCGGAACGACATTCATCGTTCCACCAGGGGACGGGCGTCCTTCGCAGCGTTCCGGAGCTCTTCGGCATGGAAACGTCAGCTGCACGGTGAATCACTTCCGTGAAGTGATTCACCTTCTCCTGTATACTGCCACAGGGTTGCAGTTGTACAGCACGGCAGTAGAGCTGCCAATCTGCAGAACTGACGTTCCATTTACGTCGGTTATTTCCTCCTCCACGTTCACACTCAACGTGCATCCAAATTGGGAAGTGGTCGCTACCATGTAGGTCGCGATCCACCTCCCATTGCACGGAGTCCGCTATTGAGGGGGAACACAAGGAAAGGTCAATGGCAGAAGACGTACCGGTAGCAGTGGTGAAATGAGTCATTTGCCCTGTATTCAGGATACAAATTTCCTCCTGCTCTATCAATCTACCAACCACTCGGCCCCTGGGGCAATCGGTGGTGCAACCCCACAACACACTGTGGGCGTTGAAATCTCCCAAAAGGAGAAAGGGCCGAGTGAGTTGTCGTATAATGCCAACCAGGTCGTCGTAGCCGACAGACACACTGGGTGGCAGATAGACAGAGCATACGGTCAGTTGGATTGGACCGTGTATTTTCACCGCTACTGCTTGTAATGTGGAGGTGAGAGCAACGGGTTCGGAGTGGACAGTGTTTCGGACCAACACCGCCACTCCTCCCTTAGCTCGATCACCCTCGTGAGGAACGAGAACCTCATCCCTCCTCGCACGCTGGAAGGAGCTGCTCCACGGCTGAACGGTCTGTTTGACCAGCCGGAGCTTATTATGCTCAACTTCCAGCCACTGCCTCTGCCAAACATCAAAAACAAATCTATTCGCCGCCGAGGCAAGGTCTGACTTTGGGACCGAAGCAAAGTCGATTCGGACCTTGTCACAGGCCAACTGGGCAGCAACATCGGCTGCCTCGTTCCCCCCGATTCCCACATGGCCGGGTACCCAGCAGAATACGACCTCCTTTCCAAGAGATTGATGGGAAAGGAGGGCGTCCTGGATATCCTGGACTAGCCGGTCTGCTGGGTACATATTTACTAACGCCTGAATAGAGCTGAGGGAATCACAGCATATGATGTATTTCATAGAACGACTTACCTTCATATGCTGGAGCGACTTTAGTATGGCTTAGCACTCGGCAGTGTACACGCTGCACCTGCTATCCAGCTTGTAATTGTAAGTCGCTCGAGGGAACACTACAGAGCAGCCTACACTGTTGGCCAGCTTAGACCCATCGGTATATACCGGGGTTTAATCGTGATGCTGATTTAAAATATCACTAAAACTCTTTATAAAAACACTGTCAGCGGTAGACAGCTTGCTGTACCTTGACAGTTCTAAAATTCTTCTGGGCCTCCTTAAAAGCCAGGGAGTAGTTTTACTCCAACCCTGGTGATAAAAAGAGGAAAGCTCTAATCCGTATTGTTCTAAAATTGCCTTTGTACGGTAGCTGAACGGTTTAGTGGCTCTATGCCGGTTGGTATAGAGCCGTTCTTAGTTGGGGTTAGTGTTGCCCAAAATCGGTCTTGGTCTTGCATTTTTGCAAGACCAAGACCAAGACCAGGTGTATTGATGCAAGACCAAGACCGGCCAAGTCTCGTCTTGTTCTTGCATTTGGGCAACACTAGTTGGGGTGTAGAACTATGTTGTAAACGGGACTGCCAGGTGTTATGGCAACGTGCAGGTAGTGTCGCACCATGAGGAGTTGCCGGCGGATGGTAAGCGGCGGCTCGCTCGAGACAGCACAAATGCTGACAATAGGGCTGGTGCGATATGCACCGGTGGCGAGCCGAATTCCAGCATGGTGGACACTATCCAATATACGGAGATGGCTGTCCCGTGCCGAAGCATACACGATACAGCCGTATTCCAAGCAAAATTTTCTAACGTAATTCCTTATTTCTGTCTTGTATCTCTTCATCACTCTCTCTAAGGAGTGATGGATTTTAAAACCTTTTCCTATTACCTGTCCAATGTGTCCTGGTCAGTTGAGTTTGTTTCCACGTAAGTATTTATGTTCAACAAGCAGTTTTTTCTCCACCTTATTATCATAATCATTCTTTAGTTTCATTTGTTATACCTACTAAGCTGACTCTTCTTTACATTTATCATCATCTCATTTTGACCTACCAACAAGGGATGGAGATAAATGAAAATAACAAAAAGTGTAAAATCAGAAAGAGGCTTATTGCAGTGAAGCTCATTTAATATATATAAAACCTAAAGTTAATGTGTTTTAACCTAAATTATTATGAAATTAACTAGGTACGTTTATTGTTTACAGGTTTACCGACTGAAGTAGGTATTTGTAACCTTCAAAATAAGCATGATAAAGCTGTTCAAGTATCTATAATCCAACAACATAAGGCAGTTGAAGTCCGATTTATGGAAAAAGTTAGAAGTAAACAAGTGCAGACTATCATGCTAAACACACCTTTTAATGCAACAGTGTGTACTGCTACTTCTCCATTAAAAGTATCTGAGGAAAGTGAAAGGTTGCCATCTTCATCTACTCATTATTTTGCAGATGATAGATTTGATAGTTATAGATCAAATATACCACCTATAATAGGGTCAGCAATAGATCATGGCTCTTCCCCATACAAGCAAACAAGTCAATCCAACACTACTTCAGATGCTAGCTCCCCAGATGAAAAAAAAAAGGTTGCAAAATTAAACTTACAAAACACATTAGTTAAAATAAAAAACAAACCAAATTGGCTTTCCAAAGGAACTTTATTTTCTTATAAATTTATTACAGACTCACACTAACATAACTTAACAACACATTTTATTATGCTTGATGAAAATAAAATGAAATAGAACATTTTCACAACTGGCTGATAATTTTGCCATGTCAGTTACTCAAGTTACCAACATTTTTTTCAATAAATTGCCTCAGATTGTAAATGTACCAAACAATTTTCAACTACATCAATAAAAAAGAATATACATATATCTTTTAAACATAAATACAATCAAGTCACATGTATTATTGACTCCTGGAAATAGAAATCCAAAAACCTTCTAAGGCTATCCACCAAGCATTAACATGGTCAAATGATTAAAAAGAGCAAATACCATAAAGTATCAGAATGCATGTACACCTGATGGTCTTGTTAGCTTTGTGTCTAATCGATATGTTGGTAGGATCAGTGATGTGAACTTACTAGAGCGTAGCAAGTTTCTAGAATGCTTACAACCTGGTTCGTGTATTTTAGCTCATAGGGGATCTTGAAGTATTTTTATCTCAGAAAGGTTTCAATTTCTTGAGCCCTCCAAGTGTTTCAGCTGGATCCAAACTTTCAAAGGCTGAAGTGAAACAGACAAAGCAAATAGCCAGTCTAAGGATTCATGTTGAGAGAGTGATTAGAAGACTCAAAGAATTTAACATGTTAAAGCTGCATTCTGTTATAAATTCTAATTTTATTGGTATGTTAGATTTATATATAAAGACTGCATGTGCATTAATAAATTTGCAAGATTCATTCATTAAATAATATTATCTTTTAATAAAGAAATGTAATCAATTTGAATGTATTGCATTATTTCTTTTGAACATAAAAGTTTCGCCATAAAATGTATCAACTGTTTTAAAGCAATATAGTGATAACTGGTACTTGTATCCTCCACCATGAACCATGGGTGGATCTACTGGATATCGTGAAACTGCTAGAACAACTTTCTGCGTGCACCTTGGACCAGCATAACACAGCAAGAACTACAGTCCCTGGCCATATTACGTATTAGACGCACTGCAAATCTTAAGTATTATTGGTAATAATTACGTGTTGAGTACTATTTCTCATGCAATTAATCATAAAATTTATAACAGTTATTTAGGGCACTTAGTTCATTGTTGATTTTTATGTCTATTGTTGCTATTTGACATTGGATTGTTGACTTATTGTGGCTATCAGTGTGCATAGTACAGTGTACAGGTACGGACCTGTTTAGTGGCGTTCTCGCGTGTAACTGCTCTGTTTCTTTGTTCACTTTTATCATCATTTGTGTAATATCGACATCACAAGTGATTGTTTAATAACCAGATATTACTGATTGCGACCTTAAAAAATGGGTAAAAGAGGAGAAGCAGAAGTCAAAGCCCTCGTTAATACAAAAATGTATTCCAATCGGGAAATTTCACGAAGGTTGAAATTATCCGACGCTAGCGTGAGGCGCATAAAGAAGAAAATTGATTCCAGATGTAATGTCCTACAGAGCACGTCGGCTCGCTGGCGCGGGGGGTGTGCTGCCCGACACTGTGTGTATCTGAGGGCCAGACGATGATAGCAGGCAGACACCTGTCCCCAGAGACATGTTTGGTTTGGCGAAGGGGCGCGGGACACAGACCGCCCTGTCTTCTCGCGATATTTTTGTTTTTCCTGGAGGGCTTGCCCTATGTGGTGCAGTGTGTGGGACAGTCAGCGGATGGAGGGGATTGCATCTACTCCTCCGAGGTGTTTCTTTTGTTATGTTCTATGTCGTCGGGAGTGAAGGGGAGAACGTTGCTGGACGCCCGAGAGCAAGGTTGTGGACAGTGGCTGCTGCTACAAGTGATAACCGGAGGTGGCTGTGTGTATCAGCCGGTCGCGCTGGTCAAACCCTAGCCCGCCGCCGCCGCCGACCAGTGTCCTGCCGGGTAATGTGTACCGCCTGCTAATATAGAGACATACTGCAACATCTCAAAACCCTGGAAACTGCCCTGAGTGACTCATGCCAGAATTAAAGAGCTATTAACCTGGGTGCCTATCATATGTTTGCCATACATTTGTGATCTTGAAATGAAAACAATTTTGTCTTAATGAATAAAGTGTACCCATTTCTTTTGTGTGATCCCCTGAGAATTGTCATGTGAAGAGCCCATTATAAATATTATTGAATTAAAATAAATTAACTTTGCTACTTTTGCAAGCTGGCACCATACAAGGTGTATTTCAAATCAAAATAATACACCGGCCAACGAGCTATTATAACATGGCGCGCCAACCTGTGGCCTGACTGTTTGAGATGTTGCAAACGTTTCGTTTTAGCGAGTAGAACTCTCTATGTGTTTTTCAGCATTTTTGCGGTGTGGCAGTGATAGCAGAGGTCCAGCATATACAATGTATAATGATAAAATTGATTATGTGTAATATTTGTTGTTTTGTAACAGCATAGGACTCCTGTGGGCGTCCCGGGCCAGGTGATTGATTATCTGTTCATGTGTGTGATATTGAACCGCTGGTTGTTGATGTTTCATGGGTTGTTGATGTATATGAAAAAAAAATACGACGTTGCATAAATTGTTGGTCAATGGTGGAGGAGGATGTAAATTGATGGTCTTTGGTTATGTTCGAGTTGTCCTTTTGTTTGTAATTATTTGTTGGTTTGATGGTTATTCTGTTGTTTGAAAATGTTTGGAAACTATGTAGGTAAGATTTTCACAGCGTCTCAGCGTCGGAAAATTTTGCTTGTTTTTTGGCTGTCCTCTGTGATGGGTATAGTGTTTGCAAATCTGTTCTGGTTACTGTTGGATAGAGGGTTATGTTTTTCGAATGCCCGGAGTATCTATGAGCTGCGTACTAAAGTTTGGTGCGTTGGAGCGTTCATTCCATCAGTAATTGTGCGTTTGAGAATTAGTAGGATGTCCACGTGGATTTACCGGTATAAATATTGAATTGTGGGAGGAGAAGTGTGGTGAAATATTTGTTTTACGAAGTTTCTAAATTTTTGGGTGCTATTGAGTGGATGAGACTGAGATCCGGAAAATCTACCGGTATGGCACAAAGTCACAGTCCGTTAGAAAAAAAGATCAGGAATCCGCAATGGAAGAAAATCGCGGCCAGTTAATTGACAACGCCGGGGTTCGAAGTGGTGAGCAAAGCATTCAACAGTCAGCCAGTGCAGAAGGCATTACTAGTTTTCTTCAGACTGCAGAAACGAGCAGTCAGTGTGTATCGCTACCCGAAAACCACGCTAGTGGGATGGTTACGCCACAAGCTATCTTGCTAATGATACAGCAACTCCTGCTTCCCATTGGCGAGGAACAGAAGAAAACAAATGAACAATTGTCGGCGCTCAGGGAGGAACTGACGGCCGCGATGAAAAAAGAGGTAGGCAAAATTAAGGAGTCTGTACAATCGCTGCAAATGGTTCAGAAAACGTTAAGCAGTGCTACTGATCGCACCAAGGAGCAGGTGTTGGACGCGCAAAGACGAGTGTCGGAAGTAAGTGAAAAAACAAAACCACGGACGAACCTGCTGAAAACGCGTGTTGTGGAAATTGAGAGGAGCCACAGTGCGGATTTGACCCAGCTCGGAGAAGAGATGAGTCAAATTCGCGTGAGCGTTGCAAAGCTGAAAACAGAGCGCGACACGCATGAGAGCTTTTCGATGAAAGAGTCCCATAAACAGTGGGATATCGGTGTATCGGCGTGATCGGAATCGGTAAGAACGGACAGACGGACCAACCCATCGAAAATGCCAACTGTCGGACACCAAAGACGAGACATGCGTATATTTGGACAGGCGGGAACAAATGCCGAACATCTGTTCCAGGCCGAAGGCCTCAAGAGAGTGCTAGGCGGCGAGCGATGTTTTCCGAACGCATGCTACCCTCTAAGCAGGACGCTTTTTTGTGACTGTGTGAGCGAAAAGCAGCTGGGGTGCGATTATGAGCCATATGTGGGAGGTTTCGAAGAGAGAGATTGTTGCGGAGAACTGAGAGGCGAAATTAGTGCTAAATTCATGTACAGTCAATCAGTGTACTTGGCTGAGAGGAAAGAATTTGCTGAGAATTTCCGAAACACAAACGCCAGCGATAAGTATGAGTTTTGGATGTGCGTGATACACGGAAGGCTCAAAACGGGAGCTAATTAGGCTTAGCCACTCCCCGAAAAAAAAAAAAAAAAAAAAAGATACTTGGTTTGGACCGCAGACATACACAAGGATATGAAGTGGAGAATAATTATGGTAATAAATAAGTATAATGTTAGTGTCATATAGTGGATAGTTAGCAGAAGTGTGTTTGCGAAGGGGAAAAAAATGCGGTTCTCCCCAATGGACGGAAAGTAAATTCTGGTAGCATCTGAGAGTTGTGAGAGGAGGGAATTTTGGTTGTAGTTGAAGATTACCTGAGCCATAAAACAGTTGAATTGCTTTGGTACATGGGATGGAATTGAAGAACAGTCACTGCGTGTGGAGAATGCTAAGATGCGATGATGTCAGGCGAGAAGGAAATAGTTTTTAACGATTGTGGGAGTGAGTATGAGAGATGGTAAGTCATTTTTCTTGGCTAAACTTCTCTGGCTGCTCTTGTGAGGAAGTTGCTGAATACTTGGTGGACCTATTTTCGAGACATTTGAAAGTTGTTGGTGGAGGTTTTGACGTTGGTCGAGTTAAAAAATAAATGAAGGAAGGTATTTTTGAGAGTCAGTTGTAGCCAGAGCGGCACTGATGTTTGGAGAGCACTTAGACTGGAGTAAAGGAGTCAGTGGATGAGTCCCAATTTGGATTTGCATTTTTCTCGTGCGAAGGACAAGATTTTAAGGTGAAGAGACAACGGACGTGCATGGATTGGAAGGTTTCAGACGTTTCTTTTGGCAACGGTTAGAAGGCCAAGGATGCATAAGCATAAGCAGTCCGGTTGTCGTTTAATTAATGTGGTGTTAGTAGGTCGTGGAAGTTTCATATGAGGGACAAGGTAATTATCCCCTGGGGCTCCGTTAATTTGTGCTGGAGGTGGTGGAAGTGTGCCGAGTCTGGTATAACGATGTTTTGTACACTCTGGATTTTTTTTCATAATAGCGGGAAGCGAGAATAATGTGGTTCCACCAAGTCAAACCAGCATCATGTTTCTCCAGCAGATATTTCATTCCCTGACATCACTCCTTTATTTTGAGAGTCGTCTGTTAGCAAAGTACACTGAAATTCCCGCCGCCTGTGAAATCAGGTCTTCGGTTTCTGAATGCGAGGAAAGTGAAACCAAGTGAAATTTATCGGTAAATTTGCGATGTTGACGGAACCAAATGCAATAGGTGATTCGATGGTGAGAAGATGGGTCCGACAGTTCAATGGCGGGCGTAGTGATGTGCACGACGAAGAACGAAGTGGGCGTCCACCTTTGGTTACAGAAGAACTGGTTTCCGCGATTGATGACAAGATCCAGGAAAACCGTAGGTTTACAATTAGTGCTCTCGCTATGGACTTCACCCAAATTTCACGATCACTGATGCATGAAATTGTTACCAAACAACTGAAATTCCGTAAACTTTGCTCACGTTGGGTTCCAAAGATTCTCACTGAGCAACACAAAAAACAACGGATGAGTAGTGCACTTGAGTTTTTGACCCGTTATGCTGAAAGCGGCGAAGAATTTCTGAGACGGATAGTCACAGAAGATGAAACGTGGGTTTCTTACGACACCCCTGAGAGTAAGCGGCAATCAATGGAATGGAGGCACACTTCATCCCCACCAAAGGTTAAGCCGAAGCAAATCATGACACCTCGGAAAATGATATGCACAGTGTTCTGGGACTGGAAAGGCATCCTACTCATTGACTTCTTACCGCGTGGTCAAACAATCAAAGCAGATGCTTATTGCGAGACACTTCGGAAATTGCGCCGTGCAATTCAGAATAAGCGCCGGGGACTGCTCTCAAAAGGTGTTTCTTTGCTTCACGACAACGCACGATCACACACTGCAAACGTGACGAAAAACCTCGTACAGGGATTTGGCTGGGACGTGTTTCACTGACCTCGCTCCTAGCGACTTTCATCTGTTCTTATATCTCAAGTCTTTCCTTGGCGGTCATCACTTCACCAATGACGATGAGCTGAAAGAAACTGTTTCCAACTGGTTGAAGACACAGGCAGCAAATTTCTATGAAGAAGGTATACAAAACCTGGTGCCACGCTATGACAAATGCCTGCAAAATTTCGGCAGTTATGTGGAAAAGTAGTTTCAGAGTTGTAGAATTTTGTGCAGTAAAAATTTCTTCTGTATCTGTGTACAGTTTCATTTTATTACCAAACGGAACTTACTTTCTGGACGCGCCTCGTATTTTCATGTAATATCTGTAACCATCAGAAAGGCTGGACAACGGCACAACGATGTATTTTCTGAGACCATAGTTTCTTAGGATTAAGTATTTTTCTGAACACTGTGTGTTATTGTTTAGATGTTGTGTACTGTTTAAGTTGTATCTGTAGCCATAAGATAGGCTGGACCCAACTGGTATCATTTACGCTATGCCCATTGTAATGTCACAGAGAGAGTTTCATGCTCGTAGCGGAGCGCAGTGAAAGATCGAGCAGTCACTGCAGTGGTTGTTGACCAAGGAGACAATCCGCATGACTTTTCAGCAAAGGGAAGCGTCGAAATCGGTGGTTTTATCAAGGTATTGTATGACTCGGGCAAACGATAGGTTGAAGAGACAGTTCTGGCTAAAGAGCGTGAGGATGAAATGTTTGGGGACAAAGTGAGAGGATATGTCACATGGACCGAATGAAAAATTTGAACTATAAATAGGAAATTTCAAATTTATGTGGAGGTGGCAGTTGAAATTGTAATGTCCTACAGAGCACGTCGGCTCGCTGGCGCGGGGGTGTGCTGCCCGACACTGTGTGTATCTGAGGGCCAGTCGATGATAGAAGGCAGACGCCTGTCCCCAGAGACTTGTCTGGTTTGGCGAAGGGGCGCGGGACACAGACCGCCCTGTCTTCTCGCGATATTTTTGTTTTTTCTGGAGGGCTTACCATATGTGGTGCAGTGTGTGGGACAACCAGAGGATGGAGGGGATTGCATCTGCTCCTCCGAGGTGTTTTTTTTGTTTGTTTTTTTTTTTTGCTAGTCCCTGCCGGGTAATGTGTACCGCCTGCTGATATAGAGACATACTGCAACATCTCAAAACCCTGGAAACTACCCTGAGTGACTCATGCCAGAATTAAAGAGCTATTAGCCTGAGTGCCTATCATATGTTTGCCATACATTTGTGATCTTGAAATGACAACAATTTTGTCTTAATGAATAAATTCATTTTCATTTAATGTGAACCCATTTCTTTTGTGTGATCACCTGAGAATTGTCATGTGAAGAGCCCATTATAAATATTATTGAATTAAAATAAATTAACTTTGCTACTTTTGCAAGCTGGCACCATACAAGGTGTCTTTCTTAAATCAAAACTAATACCCCGGCCAACGAGCTATTATAAGGTGAAGATGTTGTTGTTGTTGTTGTTGTTGTTGTTTTAGGGCGCGTCGACATCTAGGTCATTAGCGCCCTAGCTAAAATACGGAATGACAATGTGGGATAAAAATTGGTGCCGTCTGCATGGCCGAATGTAAAGGGGTCGGCCACACAGACAGCATAATAAAATACGAAAGCACTGACTAAAATACTGCCCACATGGCCGACTGTAAAGAGGTCGGCCATGCAGACAGCAGATTTAGGTAAAAAATTAAAACAGTAACTATAAAAAGGACATAAATTTGCAAACTCATATCACTGGCTGGTTAGCTGTAAGAGGGCCAACCAGCTTACACAAACAATAAACGGACGATCTGGATGGCTGTAAAGGGGCCACCCAGAAGTAAAATTTCGATTTTAATAAGACAAAAAATTAACATCGAACAAGGCAGTACAGGGATTGGTGGTTGTAAACAGACCACCAAACCATTCTAAAAACTAGGACGATCTCCCCAAAATTTTTGGGATAAGACCGGCCAGATTACAAAATTGTAAAACTTTCACCACATTGTCATTATTTAAAATAAGAGGCAGATCGTTGTCTAAGCCAAAGTCTGCCCTTAAATCTAAAAACAACACACAATCGATTAAAATGTGGCGTACCGTCAAAGGTACGCCACATGCATCACATTCCGGTGGGTCCTCCCGGCGGAGAAGAAAGCTGTGCGTCAGAGGACAGTGCCCTATACGGAGGCGAGTAAGGAGAACCTCGTTGTTGTTGTTGTTGTTGTTGTAGTTTTAGGGCGCGTCGACAGCGGGGTCATTAGCGCCCTAACAATTACCAGCCTAAACTGTGGCTCAATGTACTAAAATACTGTCTGCATGGTCGACTGTAAAGGGGTCGACCATACAGACAGCAAATAAAATAATTCACAAATATAAAACGTGGCATAAAAATGTGCCACCAGAACACAATACCATGCACCACCTGAATAGCTGTAAAGGGGCCATACAGGGTCTCAAAACAATTAAAAACACTACATCTCTCGCCGGCTGTATAGTGGCCAGCGAAAAGGAATTTAAAAATATAAAAATTAAAAACAATGCACATGGATGAGTAGCTGTAAAGGGGCAACCCATCCATCTTAAAACTAGGCCGATCTGCCTAAAATTTTAGGCACTAGACCGGCCAATACGCAAAATTTTAAAACACTCGCCACACTGCTGGTCTCATTGTTTAAAATAAGGGCCAGATCGTTCCCCAGGCCAACGTCTGCCCTTAAGTCTAAAAACAAAGCACAATCAACTAAAATGTGGCGCACCGTCAGAGGTACGCCACAAGCATCACATTCCGGAGGGTCCTCCCGGCGGAGGAGAAAGCTGTGTGTCAGAGGACAGTGCCCTATGCGGAGGCGAGTGAGTAGAACCTCATCCCTCCTCGCCCGCTGGAAGGAGCTGCTCCACGGCTGAATGGTCGGTTTGACCTGCCGGAGCTTGTTATGCTCAACTTCCAGCCACTGCCTCTGCCAAACGTCGGAAACAAATCTTTTCACCGCCGAGGCAAGGTCAGACTTTGGGACCGGTTCAAAGTCAATTCTGACCTTGTTGCAGGCTAACTTGGCAGCTTCATCAGCTGCCTCGTTCCCCCTGATTCCCACATGACCAGGTACCCAGCAGAATACGACCTCCTTTCCAGAAGACTGGAGGTATCGGAGGGTGTCCTGTATGTCCTGGACAAGACGATCTGCTGGGTACATGCTTCCCATGGCCTGGATGCAGCTGAGGGAATCACAGCATATGATGTACTTCTTGCTGCGACTTACTTTCATATGCTGGAGCGACTTTAACTATGCGTAACACTCTGCAGTGTACACGCTGCAACAGCTATTTAGTTTGTAATTATAAGTCGCTCGAGGGAACACTACAGAGCAGCCAACTCCGTTAGCCTGCTTAGACCCATCCGTGTATACCGGGGTAAAATGGCGAAACTGATTTAAAACATGGCTAAAAGTACGGGTAAAAACATTGTCGGCGGTACACCGCTTGTTGTACCGCGACAATTCTAAAACTGTTCTGGGCCTCTTCAAAACCCAGGGAGGAGATTTACTCCAACCCTGGTGATAAAAAGAGGGCATCTGAAACCCATATTCCTCCAATATAGCCTTTGTACGGTAGCTGAACGGTTTAGTTGCTCTTTGACGGTTGGTATATAGCCGCTCAAAGTTGGGATGAATAACTACGTCGTACACGGGACTGCCAGGAGTTGTGGCAATATGTATATAGTGTCGCACCATGAGGAGACGCCGGCGGATGGAAAGCGGCGGCTCGCCAGACTCAGCACAAATGCTGGGTATCGGACTGGTGCGGTATGCACCTGTGGCGAGACGAATTCCTGCATGGTGGACACTATCCAGAATACGGAGGTAGCTGTCCCGTGCCGAACCGTAGACAATGCAACCGTACTCCAACCGCGACCGTACAAAGGCTCTATAAAACTGTAGCAGGCAGGAGCGGTCAGCGCCCCACGACCTGCCACACAGACACTTTAAAACATTAAGCGCTTTCAAGGCTCTGGCTTTAACATCCTTAAGATGTGGCAGCCAAGTAAGCCGAGTGTCAAAAATGAGACCCAGAAACCGAACAGTTTCGCTAAAACTTAAAACGGTGTTCCTCAAGGTGAGATGAGGTTCTGCTAAAAGACTTCTACTGCGGCTAAAAAGCACACACCGGGTTTTCTCAGCAGAGAAACGGAAGCCGGTGTGTGCTGACCATTCATCCAGCCTGTTCAGCGTGAGCTGCAGCTGCCGCTCAGCGCTTCTCAGGCTAGACGATGCAATAAAAATTAAAAAGTCGTCAACGTATAAGGAGAACCGGATGGGCCTCCTTATAACAGTTGAGATGCTATTAATTGCTATGGCAAAAAGAGTCACACTTAAAACTGATCCTTGAGGAACACCGTTTTCTTGAATAAAAATGTCGGACACTTCCCTACCGACTCGGTACCGGAAGCAACGTCGCGATAAAAATGATTTTAAAAAACGGGGTAGATTTCCCCTAAATCCCCATTCATATAACTGCTTTAAAATAACATGTCGCCAGGTAGTATCGTATGCCTTCTCGATGTCAAAAAATATACCAACTAGGTGTTGGCTGCGGATGAAAGCGTCTTGAATTGCCGCTTCCAGTAGGATCAGGTTATCCGTGGTGGAATGGAACTTCCTGAATCCACACTGAAAACGGGTCAGTAGATTACGGGACTCAAGACACCAAACGAGGCGGCGGTTCACCATCCGCTCTAGTGTCTTCCCAACGCAGCTCGTTAAGGCGATGCTGCGATAACTACCTGGCAACAACTTGTCTTTTCCTGGTTTTAAAATCGGGATTAACGTTGCTTCTTTCCACGAGTCGGGGAAGTGTCCTTCGGTCCAAACATCATTAAAAATACCCAGGAGGTACTCTTTAGCATCTTTGCTAAGATGCCTCAGCATCTGGTACTGGATCTGGTCAGGCCCTGGTGCAGTGTCCTTGGCGCTGTTTAGAGCAGACTCCAGCTCCCAAGATGAAAATGGGCTGTTGTATTGCTGCATATCAGACGAATCGAAGCAAATGGCTTGCCTTTCAGCAGATATTCTACGTTGCTGGGACTGATGGTCCAATCCAGCAGACGAAGTGATGGCAGCGAAGTGTTCTGCCATCAGCTGCGCTATGCTTCGATCGTCGGTGACTACACGCCCTTGATCCAGTAATCCAGATACTGGCGGTCGAGAGTACCTCCCGGATATACGGCGGATAGACTCCCATACCTTTGATGATGACGTGGAACGGTTAATGGAGCTCACAAAGGTCTGCCATGACCTCCTCTTACTCTCCTTAATCACACGACGTGCCTTAGCTCTAGCAACCCGGAACGCTGCGAGGTTGCCGGGTGTCGGCTGCAACTTAAACCGACGCAAAGCCCGTCTGCGACCCTGAATAGCGGAACGACATTCCTCGTTCCACCAGGGGACGGGCGTTCTGCTCAGCGCTCCAGAGTTGCTAGGCATGGAAATATCAGCAGCCAGGTGAATCACATCAGTTAGATGTTTCACCTTCTCCTCGATATTGCTGCGCTGTTCGAGGATGACTGACCGGCTATAGAGCTGCCAGTCAGCTCTGCTGACATTCCATTTCTTCGTCGTCGTTCGATTGCCACGTTCACACTCAACGTGCAACCAAATTGGAAAGTGGTCGCTTCCGTGTAGGTCGCGATCCACTTCCCAATGCACGGAGTCTGCAACTGAAGGAGAGCAAAGAGAGAGATCAATGGCAGAGGACGAACCGGAAGCAGTAGTAAAGTGCGTCATCTGACCGGTATTTAGGATGCACAAATCCTCCTGCTCCAATAATCTACAAATCTCACGGCCTCTGGGGCAATTGCTGGTCGAACCCCACAACGCATTGTGCGCGTTGAAGTCTCCCAATAGGAGAAAAGGCCGAGAGAGTTGCCGTGTGATGTCAGCCAGCTGACCGCAATCAACTGGTGATCCTGGTGGTAGATATATGGAGCATACAGTCAGTTGCACCGGTCCATACAGTTTCACTGCTACTGCTTGTAAAGGAGAGGTGAGAGCTACAGGTTCCGAGTGGACAGTGTTCCGTACAAACACCGCCACTCCCCCCTTCGCTCGATCACCCTCGGTATCGTCCTTTCGGTAAGCGTCAAAGCCTCTTAGCACAGGTTGATGTGTTGGTCTGAAATGTGTCTCTTGGAGACAGAGACACAATGGATCAGACCGTGCTAAGAGTTGTAGCTCCTCTTTGTGAGCCATAAAACCATTCATGTTCCATTGGAGTATGGGAGCCATCCTACCTGTTTAGCTTCACCCGCCCCGGATCGGGTGGGTCTTCGGTCGCTTTCTGCTGAGGAACGGGACCAGACTCGTCCACCAGCATCTCGATTTCTTCCAGCACGGAAGCGGAGACAGACATATCCGACCCAGAGGAGTCGTCAAATTCCTCCACATTCTTTTTCTTTTTCTTCTTCCGCCTCTTCTCCTCCCTATTACTGGGCAGTCTGGGAGGAGACGAAGAAGGGGACTTAACAAACTTTGTCGGGTCTGTCTGTTTAAATTTCCGACCACGGATCTTCTGGTCGGCTCCATGGCGCTGGTAGCAGGTGGTATCGCTACAACTATACCAGCGCGTGGAGGTACAGGAGGTGGTATTGGCTTGGCTGCTACTGTTGATGCTGGTGGAGTAGTTTGTTACTGCTGCTGGTGCGGTCGAGGTGTCAGACGTGCTGCTACCGACGTCCGCGTTCTTAGGCGTTACGACCTTAGCGGGTTTAGCACCGCATTTGCACTGACATGAACACGAAGTACTCGTGCCCATGTCCGCAAAGGACGTCTGGGTAGCAGCACTACTGCTTCCTGACGGGAGCTGAAGCCATCTTTAGCAAAACTCGTCCCAAAAATTGGAGCGGCGAGCGACTTGGCCCTCTTTTTTTGCTTCCCCATAGGGAATCCGCTCTTTGGTCTTCAGCTCCTGTATCTTGCGCTCTTCAAGATACACTTGACACTCCCTACTCCAGGCCGGGTGCGAACCGGAGCAGTTGACGCACACCTGTGGCAGCGTGCAACTAACGCCCGGCTCATGTGCCCCCTTGCCACACTTACCACAGTGGGGTTGCCCTTACATGACGCCGTCGTATGTCCGAACCGCTGACACTGAAAACAGCGCATCGGGTCCGGAACATACGGACGGACGTTCAGGTTGATGTAACCTGCTTTGATGTTCTTCGGTAGTACTGGAGTGTCAAACGTCAGGACGAAGGTGGCAGTCTTTTCAACACTGCCACTAACCCTTCGCGTATCTGACGTACCTCGACCACTTTCTCATCTTCCCACTCCTTAACGAGCTCCTCGGTCCCAATATCTATTAAGTCACGGCAGGTGACAACGCCTTTGAGAGCTATTCAGGGATTTGTGGAGTTCGCAATTGACTGCGAACTCCCCGAGCTTCTCACAGTTAAGGAGTTGGGTAGCTTGTCTACTGGTGCATGTTTCCAGCAGTAGCGTCCCGTTCCTCAGCTTCTTTACAGAGTTCAGGGTCCCTACAAGACCCTCCAAGCCCTTTTTGGATGTAGAAACGGCGAGACTTTCGCGAAAGATTCCTTCCACTCTCTGCATTATACAAAGGCGTTCGCAATCGAACAAACCTTTCCGTTACTATTACTTCAGAAGCGGGGGGGCTATCAACCCTCACCCGCTTCTTAGAACTGGGTGTATTGGGATTAACCTGCGGCACACCCGTACCGCAGGGTTTTTGGTTTTTGTGGAAGACTTCGTTTTGGTCCCACGAGTAAAACCAGTTTAAAAGAAGCGCTAATACAACAGGGGTGCGCAGGTGCCCCTGAGGTTGCACGTTATCGAGTGATCTGCCTCTCACCCATGCACCTCCTCGGCACGTGTCCGACCTTGAGGTTAAGGGGTTTTTTTATAGAGGTTTTTACCGTCCTCGCGATCCGGGCGATGAAGCCAAGATCCCCGTTCTCCTAGGCACACAACGTTCCACCGCCACGCCCTACGGTGGTCGTTGAAGCATGGTAGGAGTTTACGGTGTGGGAAACTTGCGGCGCTCACAAGTTTCCAGCTCGGGCACCGCGGGTTCGCCAAACCCGTACCTGGCACTTGCGTACCAGGCCCCTGCGGGGAAGGAGAACCTCATCCCTCCTCGCCCGCTGGAAGGAGCTGCTCCCACGGCTGAACGGTCGGTTTGACCAGCCGGAGCTTGTTATGCTCAACTTCCAGCCACTGCCTCTGCCAATCATCAAAAACAATTCTCTTCGCCGCCGAGGCAAGGTGTAACTTTGGGACCGGTTCAAAGTCGGTTCTGACCTTGTCGCAGGCTAACTTGGCAGCTACATCAGCTGCCTCGTTCCTCCAGATTCCCACATGGCCCGGTACCCAGCAGAATAAAACCTCATTTCCACGAGATTGGAGGGAAAGGAGGGCGTCCTGGATGTCCTGGACTAGACGATCTGCTGGATACCATATTTCCTATGGCCTGAATACAGCTGAGGGAATCACAGCATATGATGAAACACTTATCGCGATTTACTTTCATATGCTGGAGCGACCTTTAGCACGGCGTAGCACTCGGCAGTAAAAAACGCTGCACCTGCCGTCAAGTTTATATGTGTAAGTCGCTCGAGGGAACAAGACGGAGCAGCCAACTCCGTTAGCCTGCATAGACCCATCCGTAAATACCCGGGGTAAAATTATGATACTCGTTTGAGACATCTGTAAAAAATTCTGATAAAAACATTATCTGCGGTACACAGCTTGTTGTGCCGCGATAAATCTAAAATCATTCTGGGCCTCTTTAAAAGCCAGGGAGGAGATTTACTCCAACCCTGGTGATAAAAAGAAGGAAGCTCGAATCCGTATTGTTCTAAAATTGCCTTTGTACGGTAGCTGAACGGTTTAGTGGCTCTATCCCGGTTGGTATAGAGCCGCTCGTAGTTGGGGTGTAGAACTACGTCGTGCACGGGACTGCCTGGTGTTATGGCAACGTGCAGATAGTGTCACACCATGAGGAGTCGCCGGCGGATGGTAAGCGGCGGCTCGCCCGAGTCAGCACAGATGCTGACGATAGGGCTGGTGCGATATGCACCCGTGGCGAGCCGAATTCCAGCATGGTGGACACTATCCAATATACGCAGGTAACTGTCCCGTGCCGAACCATAGACGATACAACCGTATTCCAGCCGCGACCGTACAAAGGCTCTGTAAAATTGTAGCAGACAGGAGCGGTCAGCGCCCCATGACCTGCCACACAGACATTTTAAAACTTTGAGAGCTTTTGAGGCTCTGGCTTTCACATCTTTAAGATGTGGCAGCCAGGTTAGCCTACTGTCTAAAATGAGGCCAGAAACCGAACAGTATCTGTAAAACGTAAAACAGTGTTCCTCAAGGTGAGGTGGGGCTCTGGTAAAAGAGTCCTACTACGACTAAAAAGTACACACCGGGTTTTCTCGGCAGAGAAACGAAATCCGGTGTGCACTGACCATTCATCCAGCCTGTTCAGCGTGAGTTGCAACTGCCGCTCAGCGCTTCTCAGGCTGGATGATGCAATAAAAATTAAAAAATCGTCTACATATAAGGAGTACCCTATTGGACTCCTTATAACACTTAAAATGCTATTTATCGCAATAGCGAAAAGAGTCACGCTTAAAACTGAACCCTGACGAACACCGTTTTCCTGAATAAAAAGATCAGACACTTCACCACCGACTCGGTACCGGAAGCAACGACCAGATAAAAATGATTTAAAAAACGGGGCAGATTACCCTTAAAACCCCATTCATGCAACTGCTTTAAAATAACATGCCGCCAGGTAGTATCGTAGGCCTTCTCGAGATCGAAGAAGACACCCACAAGATGTTGGCTGCGGATGAACGCATCCTGTATTGCCGCCTCCAGGAGGATCAGGTTGTCCAAGGTGGAACGGAACTTCCTGAATCCACACTGAAAGCGGCTCAGCAGATTACGGGATTCAAGACACCAGACGAGGCGGCGATTAACCATCCTCTCCAGTGTCTTACCCACGCAGCTAGTCAAGGCAATACTACGATAACTACCTGGCAACAATTTGTCTTTGCCAGGTTTTAAAATTGGAATTAGTGTTGCTTCTTTCCACGAGTCGGGGAAGTGTCCTCCGGTCCATATGTCATTAAAAGTATCCAGAAGGTACTCCTTAGCATCTTTACTAAGATGCCTCAGCATCTGGTACTGGATCAGATCAGGCCCTGGAGCAGTGTCGTTAGCGCTATTCAACGCTGACTCCAGTTCCCAATATGTAAATGGGCGGTTGTATGCCTCTGTATTCGACGAATCAAAGCACAGCGCGCGCCTCTCGGCAGCAACTCTATGTCGCTGGAACCGAGGTTCAAAGTTGGCCGATGAAGTGACGGCGGCGAAGTTCTCCGTCATCAGCTGCGCTATGCTTCGTTCGTCGGTAATAATACGTCCATGATCCAGTAACCCAGATACTGGTGCGTGGGAGTACCTTCCAGATATACGGCGAATGGACTCCCATACTTTCGATGAAGGTGTGGAACGATTTATTGTGCTCACAAAGTTTTGCCATGACCTCTTCTTGCTCTCCTTAATAACTCGACGCGCCTTAGCTCTAGCAATACGAAACGCTGCTAGGTTGTCAATTGTAGGGCACAACCTAAAACGACGTAGCGCCCGTCTACGACCCTGGATGGCGGAACGACAATCGTCGTTCCACCAGGGGACGGGCGTCCTTCGCAGCGTTCCGGAGCTTTTCGGCATGGAGACGTCAGCTGCACGGTGAATCACTTCTGTGAAGTGATTCACCTTCTCCTGTATACTGCCACAGGGTTGTAGCAGTACAGAACGGCAGAAGAGCTGCCAATCTGCACCACTGACGTTCTATTTACGCCGGTTATTACCTCCTCCCCGCTCACACTCAACGTGCATCCAAACAGGGAAGTGGTCACTTCCATGTAGGTCGCGATCCACCTCCCAATGCACGGAGTCCGCGAAGGAGGGGGAGCACAAGGAAAGGTCAATGGCAGAAGACGTACCGGTAGCAGTGGTGAAATGAGTCATTTGCCCTGTATTCAGGATACAAATTTCCTCCTGCTCTATCAATCTACCAACCACTCGGCCCCTGGGGCAATCGTTGGTGGAACCCCACAACGCACTGTGGGCGTTGAAATCTCCCAAAAGGAGAAAGGGCCGAGTGAATTGTCGTATAATGCCAACCAGGTCGTCGTAGCCGACTGACACACTGGGTGGCAGATAGACAGAGCATACGGTCAGTTGGATTGGACCGTGTATTTTCACCGCTACTGCTTGTAATGTGGAGGTGAGAGCAATGGGTTCGGAGTGGACTGTGTTTCGGACCAACACAGCCACTCCTCCCTTAGCTCGATCACCCTCGGTATCGTCCTTTCTATAAATGTCGTACCCTCTTAGCACAGGTTGGTGTTGTGGTCTAAAATGTGTCTCTTGGATACAGAGACACAATGGATTAGACCGTGCTAAGAGTTGGACTTCCTCTTTGTGAGCTTGAAAGCCGTTAACGTTCCACTGAAGTATGGGAGCCATCCTACCTATTTAAAACCACCAGCCCCGGGTCGGGTGGGTCCTGCGCATGGGACTGCTGAGGAACGGAACTATCTTGGTCCACCAGCATTATGTCGTCTTCTGGGTCGGAAGACGACTGTTGTTCTGAGGCCTCGGAGTCGTGCGGACCTTTCTTCCGCCGAGGCCTGTTCCCCTTCTTCTCCCTGCCAGTTGGGGATCTGGGAGGAGAAGTAGAAGGGGACTTTAAGAACAAGGTGGGGTCCGTTTTTTTGAATTTCGGACCCCGAACTTTCCGCACTGTTTGCCATCCGCTACTAGCCGATGGCGTTGCAGTTACTGTGTCTGCTGTTGTTGTTCCCACTACTGTAGCCGAAGGAATAGCGGCTGTAGCTACTGTAGCGGATGGCTGTGCTGTAGCTGGTGGACTTGGTGGACCTGGTTTCTTAGTGGCCGAGGTTGCCAGCGTGTTACTACCGACGTCCGCGGTCCTAGGTGTTAAGACCTTGATGGGTGTGGCACCACATCTGCACTGACATGAGCACATTGGACTTGTGCCCATGTCCGCAACGAACGTCTGCGTAGCAGCATTTTGTTTCCTGACAGGAGCTGACAACGTCTTCGCGAAGCTGGTTGCGAAGACGGGTGGTGCTAAAGCCTTGTAGCGCTTTTTGCATCCCCGTAAGATATCCGCTCTTTCGTTTTCAGCTCCTGTATCTTTTTTTCTTCCAGATACACCCGACACTCCCTGCTCCAGGTTGGATGTGACCCAGAGCAGTTTACACACACCTGCGGGAGGGTGCAAGCGGCACCCGGCTCATGCGCCGCTTTACCGCATTTCCCACAGGTGGGGTTGCCTTTGCAGTTCGCCGTCGTATGCCCGAACCTCTGGCACTTGAAGCAGCGCATGGGGTCCGGTACATACGGGCGAACGTTTAGATGTAAATACCCAGCTTTTATGTCTTTTGGCAACGTTGGAGTGTCGAATGTCAGGACGAAGGTGGCAGTCTTCTCCAGACTGCCGTTAACCCTTCGCATGATCTGTCGAACCTCGACCACATTCTCTGATCTCCACTCCTTAAGGAGTTCCTCGGACTCTAAATCCATCAAATCGCGGCAGGTGATCACGCCTTTGCTGCTATTCAGAGTTTTATGGAGTTCGCACTTTACTGCGAACTCCCCGAGCTTCTCACACTTAAGGAGTGAGGCAGCCTGCTTATAGGTAGATGTTTCTAAAAGCAGGGTCTCGTTCCTCAGCTTTTTCACACTTTTTAATGTCCCGACTATTCCCTCAAGTCCTTCTCAAAGGATCCCTCCTTTCTTGCCATTATAATAAAGGCATCATCAATAAAATGACCCTTCCTGTAACTGTTTTCCGATTCAGGTGGGCTTTCAACCCTCACCCGCTTGTTTGAACTGGGTGTGTTTATATTAACCTGCGACACACCCGGGCCGCAGGGGTTTTTGGTTTTCTTGTGAGGCTTCATTGTGGTCCCACAAGTTAAAACAGTATAAAAAGAAGCGCTAATACAACAGGGGTGCGCAGGTGCCCCTGAGGTTGTACGTTAGCGAGTGATCGGCCTCTCACCCATGCACCTCCTCGGCACGTATCCGACCTTGAGGTTAAGGGGTTTTTTATAGAGGTTTGTACCGTCCTCGCGATCCGGGCGATGAAGCCAAGATCCCCGTTCTCCTAGGCACACAACGTTCCACCGCCACGCCCTACGGTGGTCGTTGAAGCATGGTAGGAGTTTACGGTGTGGGAAACTTGCGGCGCTCACAAGTTTCCAGCTCGGGCACCGCGGGTTCGCCAAACCCGTACCTGGCACTTGCGTACCAGGCCCCTGCGGGGGTGCTGGATTTTCGGCCGCTCCAAAATCCACCGAGCCGGGGCTCGGCCTGTCCGTATGTGGGAAATCCCGGCGCCGAGTGGAGTGGGATTACCTGCTGGACCCATCGTGTGTGTGCAATCCCCGATCCAAACTCCTTTCAGTGTGATATCAGACCTCGAGTACTATGGTATCTTCAAGCGGACGTGAATATGTTCTGGAGGTCATTGAAATTTATAGGCAGCACCCATGTCTATGGCAAATAACACACGAAGATTACCACGACAAGGTTAAAAGGAACTGTGCTTTGGACGAAATACTGGAGTTATTTAAAACAAAGGACGCAAGTACCAACCGGGATACAGTCCAAAAGAAGCTGTCTTCCATTCGTGGGTCATATAATAAAGAGCTAAGAAAGGTAAGTGATTGTTAAATTTTTATATTTCTAAGGTGAAGAATTGAGCCCCAGAAGGAAGAATAAATGTGGAAGAAAGCCAATTTTCCCCTCAAGGTCAGAAAGATTTCTTAAAAGAATTTATCTAGGAAACAGATTTGCAACAACAAAACAGATAAAATCTCAACTGGAAGAGGCTAATGTGAATGCATCTGAACCCAAGTTAACAGCCACAATGAAATCAAAATGTCTGAAGTGGGCTAAACAGTGGTGTGATAAGGATGTGGACTTCTGGAGATCGGTAATTTAACTTTAAAATTATGATTTACGATATGATAGATGCTATGTACATTTATAATATATTAATTAAGTTTCTTGATTTTTACAGGTATGCTTCAGCAATGAAAGCACGTTTGAAATTTTAAATAACAAATGTCAGCATGTACGCCGTCGAAGAGGAGAAAAATTCCATCCCGACTGCATTATTAAGACCGTAAAACACCCAACAAAGGTGATGATTTGGTCTGTCATTAGTGGCAAGGGTACAGGACGTCTTTATGTGGTTAAAGGCATAAGGAGGCAAGACCATTACAAAGAAGTCTTGCAAAAACGGTTAATACCGCAGGACATAGAATGGTTCCCAAATGGGGAACCATTTATTTTTATGCAGGATGGCGCTCCCTGTCACACAACCAGGCCGGTAAAAACTCTTCTGAAGGAACAAAATATCCCTCTGTTGGACTGGCCAGGTAACAGTCCCGACATGAACCCCATAGAAAATGTATGGGAACTTATGAAGCGGGAGATAGCAAAAGATGTCATCACGACAAAAACGCAGCTCTTGGAGAAGATCATCCATGTGTGGTATCATCATCCACAAATGCAGGACACTTTACAGTCTTGCATCAACAGCATGCCGCGTCGTATTAAGGCTCTCATAGCTGCGAAAGGTGGCTCAACAAGATATTAAAACTAATGTTCTCATTTTCACAATATTTTAATATTTTGTTGTGATTATTTGAAATAAAATATTTTCAACAAATACTGTGTTTTATTTATTTGTTATATCACCTGTGTCATGAAGCAGACTACACATAATAATTTTATTGCAATTTATGTATTAAAAAACTTATTTAGTTAGCCACAAATCAAAATTTGCATAAAAACTGTAGTGCGTCTAATAAATTGGCCAGGGACTGTACTTTTTAAAACAGCTCTAGTGATGAGATTCTACTTTGAGAAGCAGTTAAAACACTGTCTTGATAGTTCAAGATGTACTACAACATCTTAAAAATTAAATGCTTGCGACTTACTACTGCAGGATCATGATGTCATTACTTCACATGATGGAATGTTGTTATAGCGGTATCACAATCTCCAGTAACTCCCCCTTCCCTATTGGCTGAGAGTTCAAATCCTAAACCTTCCTTTATACTTTAGCTAACTAAGTTATAGGAAACCAACGATTTTATAGTATGAAGAGACAATGCATTGAAATAAATTAAGAGAGTACCAGGTGAAATACATTATTGTACCATCGTCAGACCTACATATGTGTAGTAAGTAATAGGTATTAGAATAAAAACCATATTATTAAGCAAGTTTAATAATTATGCACTTCTATGTAAAATTTGGAAAATATTTTTCCAAAAAGAAACAACACATTCCAATAATCTTGTAACATATTGATGATTATAATAAACCTTTATTATAGTCACCTGATTATTTTTTTCGAAATCACCACTGGCAACACAATAATAACTTTGCTTCACACAAGCACAATACATTTTTATTTGTACTTGTGCAAAATATCTATCTGTCATCGCACCATCTTTTTCGATGTCGTTTTCAACAGTTTTTTCACTGAATGGACACTTAATCTCAAAAGTAGTTTTGCCATCAATCCCATCAGGAGAAGCAGCAATCATTGGATATTCTGGTGAAATATATAAACCACATCTTTTAATTTTTACTCCTAATCTTTTTTCCACCACTTTCCTTACATTTTCTTCTAATTTTTTTTCCCCTGGTTATTGCTGGTGTTGCCGGAGTTCTTGCACCAAGAATGGAAGCGACAAGAGTCCCATCAACAGTTTTGCAACGGCTGGCTTCGTAGCATTTGGAAGCTGTTACTCTTCCATATCCGAGTTCATGCCATAAACCATTTTTGTCTTGAGTATTTTTCTCTGCATTTTGTATGTTAGGCTTATGAAACACCTGTGAGATTCTCATTAAAAACCTGTCACAGTCTTCATCCATAAATTTAAACATAACAGTATGCAGTGAAAGAATCACATTTTTTTCGTCACAATCAGGCACATGTTTAATTATCTGGCATGTATTAATTTTTCTTTATTTTGCATTTTATTATGAATTTATTCATAAGTCCACTGTCTGGTACTAATTCCTTTGGTTTCCTTTTGGCCATTTCTTTTGCTGTCAATATTTTAATAGATGCTCCAACCTTTGCTAGATTGGATTTTCTCCAATAACACTCTACTGATGTGCAGGATGGCTCTTCACTTCGGCGGTGTAATCACGTTGTTGTTGTTGTTGTTGTTGTTGTTATTAGGACTTTAGGGCGCGTCGACGACGGGGTCATTAGCGCCCTAGCAACAACCAGGAGTGACAACGTGGCAAAATTGCCGTCTGTGTGGCCGACTGTAAAGGGTTCGGCCACAGAGACGGCACAGTAAAATACTAACATGTCAACTAAAATACCGCCTGCGTGGCCGACTGTAAAGAGATCGGCCACACAGACGGCAACATAAGATATAAAACTGAGACAAGGCAATAAAATATAAAACCACATACATTAACTGGTTGGCTGTAAAAGGGCCAACCAGTTTAAAAAACAAGTTAGCTGGCTGGCTGTAAAAGGGCCAGCCATATAAACAGTGTCACAAGTTAAAAAAAAGTACTTGGATTGGTGGTTGTAAAAGGCCACCAATACAATCTAAAACCTAGGCCGATCTGCCCAAAATTTTTGGGACAAGACCGGCCATGCAACAAAACTTTAAAACCTTAGCCACGTTGTCACCGTCATTGTTTAAAATAAGGGACAGATCGTTTGCTAGGCCAACGTCTGCCCTTAAGTCAAAAAATAAAACACAATCTGTTAAAATGTGGCGTACCGTCAAAGGTACGCCACAAGCATCACATTCCGGAGGGTCCTCTCGGCGGAGAAGAAAGCTGTGCGTCAAAGGACAGTGCCCTATTCGGAGGCGAGTAAGGAGAATCTCATCCCTCCTCGCCCGCTGGAAGGAGCTGCTCCACGGCTGAACGGTCGGTTTGACCAGCCGGAGCTTATTACGCTCAACTTCCAGCCACTGCCTCTGCCAAACATCAAAAACAAATCTCTTCGCCGCCGAGGCAAGGTCTGACTTTGGGACCGGTTCAAAGTCGGTTCTGACCTTGTCGCAGGCTAACTTGGCAGCTTGATCAGCTGCCTCGTTCCCTCTGATTCCCACATGGCCCGGTACCCAGCAGAATAACACCTCCTTTCCACGAGATTGAAGGGAAAGGAGGGCGTCCTGGATGTCCTGGACTAGGCGATCTGCTGGATACATATTTCCTATGGCCTGAATACAGCTGAGGGAATCACAGCATATGATGAACAACTTATCGCGCATTACTTTCATATGCTGGAGCGACTTCAACACGGCATAGCATTCGGCAGTGTAAACGCTGCACCTGCCGTCCAATTTGAATGTGTAAGTCGCTCGAGGGAACACTACGGAGCAACCAACTCCGTTAGCCTGCTTAGACCCATCCGTATACACCGGGGTAAACGTGTGATACTGGTTTAAAACATCTTTAAAAATACTGATAAAAACATTATCCGCGGTACACAGCTTGTTGTGCCGCGATAATTCTAAAATTGTTCTGGGCCTCTTTAAAAGCCAGGGAGGAGATTTACTCCAACCCTGGTGATAAAAAAAAGGAAGCTCGAATCCATATTGTTCTAAAATAGCCTTTGTACGGTAACTGAACGGTTTAGTGGCTCTATGCCGGTTGGCATAGAGCCGCTCGTAGTTGGGATGGAGCACTATGTCGTGCACGGGACTGCCAGGTGTTATGGCAACGTGCAGGTAGTGTCGCACCATGAGGAGTTGCCGGCGGATGGTAAGCGGCGGCTCGCCCGAGTCAGCACAAATGCTGACAATAGGGCTGGTGCGATATGCACCTGTGGCGAGCCGAATTCCAGCATGGTGGACACTATCCAATATACGCAGATAGCTGTCCCGTGCCGAACCATAGACAATGCAGCCGTATTCCAACCGTGACCGTACAAAGGCTCTGTAAAATTGTAGCAGGCAGGAGCGGTCAGCGCCCCATGACCTGCCACAAAGACATTTTAAAACATTGAGTGCTTTTGAAGGCCCTGGCTTTCACATCTTTAAGATGTGGCAGCCAGGTTAGCCTACTGTCTAAAGTGAGGCCCAGAAACCGAACAGGTATCAGTAAAATGTAAAACAGTGTTCCTCAAGGTGAGGTGGGGCTCTGGTAAAAGAATCCTACTACGACTAAAAAGTACACACCGGGTTTTCTCGGCAGAGAAACGAAATCCGGTGTGCACTGACCATTCATCCAGCCTGTTCAGCGTGAGTTGCAGCTGCCGCTCAGCGCTTCTCAGGCTGGATGATGCAATAAAAATTAAAAAATCGTCCACATATAAGGAGTACCCTATAGGCCTCCTTATAACACTTAAAATGCTATTTATAGCAATAGCGAAAAGAGTCACGCTTAAAACTGATCCTTGAGGAACACCGTTTTCCTGAATAAAAAGATCAGACATTTCACTACCAACTCGGTACCGGAAGCAACGACCAGATAAAAATGATTTTAAAAAACGTGGCAGGTTACCCTTAAAACCCCATTCGTGCAACTGCTTTAAAATAACATGCCGCCAGGTAGTATCGTAGGCCTTCTCCAGATCGAAAAAGATACCTACAAGATGTTGGCTGCGAATGAACGCATCTTGTATTGCCGCCTCCAGGAGGATCAGGTTGTCCAAGGTAGAACGGAACTTCCTGAATCCACACTGAAAGCGGCTCAGCAGATTTCGGGATTCAAGACACCAGACGAGGCGGCGATTGACCATCCTCTCCAGTGTCTTACCCACGCAGCTTGTAAGGGCGATGCTACGATAGCTACCTGGCAACAATTTGTCCTTACCAGGCTTTAAAATAGGGATAAGCGTTGCTTCTTTCCACGAGTCGGGGAAATGTCCTCCGGTCCAAATCTGATTAAAAATATCTAAAAGGTACTCCTTAGCAACTTTACTAAGATGCCTCAGCATCTGGTACTGGATCAAATCAGGCCCTGGAGCAGTGTCATTTGCGCTGTTCAGCGCTGACTCCAGCTCCCAAGATGTAAATGGGGAGTTGTAGGCTTCTGTATTCGACGAACTGAAGCACAGCTCTCGCCTCTCGGCAGCGGCTCTTTGCCGCTTGAACCGAGGGTCAAAGTTGGCGGACGAAGTGACGGAGGCGAAGTTCTCCGCCATCAGCTGAGCTATGCTTCGTTCGTCGGTAATAACATGTCCACGATCCAGTAATCCAGATACTGGTGGGCGGGAGTACCTTCCAGATATACGGCGGATAGACTCCCATACTTTCGACGAAGGTGTGGAACGGTTTATAGTGCTCACAAAGTTCTGCCAAGACCTTTTCTTGCTCTCCTTAATAACACGACGCGCCTTAGCTCTGGCTATACGGAACGCTGCTAAGTTGTCATCAGATGGCTGCATCTTAAATCGGCGCAACGCCCTCCTGCGTCCCTGAATAGCGGAACGACATTCGTCGTTCCACCAGGGGACGGGCGTTCGCCGCAGCGTTCCGGAGCATTTAGGCATGGAGACGTCAGCCGCCTGGTGAATCACAGCTGTAAAATGATTCACCATCTCCGTGATGCCTTTGCGAGGCCGGAGGCATACTGACCTGGTATACAACGGCCAATTGGCTTTGCTGACGTTCCATTTGCGTCGGTTATTGCCTCTTCCGCGTTCAAACTCTACGTGCATCCATATTGGGAAGTGGTCGCTTCCATGAAGGTCGCGGTCCACTTCCCAATGCACGGAGTCCGCGAGTGAGGGGGAGCACAACGAAAGGTCAATGGCAGAGGACGTACCGGTAGCAGTGGTGAAATGAGTCATTTGCCCTGTATTCAGGATACAAATGTCCTCCTGCTCTATCAATCCACCAACCACTCGGCCCCTGGGGCAATCGGTGGAGGAACCCCACAACGCACAATGGGCGTTGAAATCTCCCAAGAGGAGAAAGGGCCGAGTGAGTTGTCGTATGATGCTAACCAGGTCGTCATAGGCGACTGACACACTGGGTGGTAGATAGATAGAGCATACGGTCAGTTCGATTGGACCGTGTATTTTCACCGCAACTGCTTGTAGTGAGGAGGTGAGAGCAACGGGTTCAGAGTGGACGGTGTTTCGGACCAACACAGCCACTCCCCCCTTGGCTCGATCACCCTCGGTATCGTCCTTTCGGTATATGTCATATCCTCTTAGCACTGGTTCATGCGATGGTCTAAAATGTGTCTCCTGGAAGCAGAGACACAATGGATTAGACCGTGCTAAGAGTTGGACTTCCTCTTTGTGAGCCTCAAAGCCGTTGACGTTCCACTGAAGTATGGGAGCCATCCTACCTATTTAAAACCACCCGCCCCGGGTCGGGTGGGTCAGGATCCGGTGTCTGCTGACGAACGGAACCAGGTACGTCCACCAGCATTACGTCGTCTTCGTGGTCCGAAGACGACTCTTGTTCTAAGGCCTCGTCGTCTTGCGGATCTTTCTTCCGCCGAGGCCTTTTCCCCTTCTTCTTTCCCCCAGATGGGGACCTGGGAGGAGAAGCGGAAGGGGATTTCACGAACATAGAGGGGTCCGTATGCCTGAACTTCGGACCCCGAACTTTCTGAACTGTTTGCCATCCGCTACCAGCAGATGGCGTAGACTTTTCTGCTTCTGCTGCAGGAGCTGCATCTGCCGCTGGAGATGCCTCTCCCGCGACAGTGAGACTCACACCTGCAGCTAATGTAGCAGATGGCAGTTCTTTTACTGGTGGACCTGTTGTACCTGCTGTCTTACGGGTCGTGGTTGCAGAAGTGTTGCTGCCGACGTCCGCGGTCCTTGGTGTTAGGACCTTAGTGGGTATTGCGCCACATTTGCACTGACACGAGCACATTGTGCTCGTGCCCGTGTCTACAACGGACGTCTGCGTTGCAACACTTTCCTTCCTGACGGGAGCTGATAACGTTTTGGCAAAACTAGTGGCGAAGACCGGTGGCGCAAGCGCCTTAAACCGTTTCTTCGCCTCGCCATACGATAATCGTTCCTTCGTTTTCAGCTCCTGTACCTTCTTTTCTTCAAGGTACACTCGACACTCCCTGCTCCAGGCTGGATGTGACCCGGAGCAGTTAATGCACACCTGTGGGAGGGTGCAACTTGCACCCGGTTCGTGCGCCGGTTTTCCGCATTTCCCACAAGTGGCGTTGCCTTTGCAGTTCGCCGTCGTATGCCCGAACCTCTGGCACTTAAAGCAGCGCATCGGGTCCGGAACATACGGGCGAACGTTTAGATTTAAGTAGCCAGCTTTGATGGCTTTGGGCAACGTCGGAGTGTCGAACGTCAGGACGAAGGTGGCTGTCTTTTCAAGATTGCCATTAACCCTTCGTGTTATCTGCCTGACCTCGACCACGTTTTCTGAGCTCCACTCCTTAAGGAGTTCCTCGGACGCTATATCGATGAGATCACGGCATGTGATCACTCCCTTGCTTGAGTTAAGCGTTTTATGGAGTTCGCATTTCACTGCGAACTCCCCGAGCTTCTCACACTTAAGGAGTAAGACAGCCTGCTTGTAGGTAGTTGTTTCTAGAAGCAGTGTCCCGTTCCTCAGCTTTTTTACGCTTTTTAATGTACCGGCAATTCCTTGTAAACCTTTCTGTATATAGAACGGAGAGACCTTTTCAAAGGATCCCTCCGTTCTAACCATTACTAAAAAGGCATTATCGATGAGATAACCCTTCCTGTTACAATTATCCTCCTCTCGGTGAGGGCTATCAACCCTCGCACGCTTTCCTGCTCTTTGGGCGGAAGATTGGCCCTGCGGATTGCCCAAGCCGCAGGCAAATGAATTGTTTTTGGGTTTTTTTGTTATTTTAGTCCCACGAGTACGGAGGATCTACAAGTCGAGTGACGTGGAGCCCCCGTATCACGCCACCAAGCCCAATACAACAGGGGGGCGGCAGGTGCCCCTGAGGTTGTACGCTAACGGGTGGTTTGCCTCACCACCCATCCACCTCCTCGGCACGTTACTCACCTTGAGGTTGAGGGGTTTTTTAAAGAGGTTTGTACCGTCCTCGCGATCCGGGCGATGAAGCCAAGATCCCCGTTCTCCTAGGCACACAACGTTCCACCGCCACGCCCTACGGTGGTCGTTGAAGCATGGTAGGAGTTTACGGTGTGGGAAACTTGCGGCGCTCACAAGTTTCCAGCTCGGGCACCGCGGGTTCGCCAAACCCGTACCTGGCACTTGCGTACCAGGCCCCTGCGGGGGGTGTAATCACATCAAAAATGCAATCCCATGTTTACAACCACCCTCGGATGCTGGACAATCGTGGCACTGAACACTTGTAACTACTTCTTCTTTTTCATTCACAATAAGTGTTGATGCATATGGCTTGGATCCCACTTTGTGCTCTGGACAAATAGTACATTTAACAACACAAATGTTTTGATTTCTCTTGATCTGTACGTAACCTATTGCGTCGTCAACATACGATTTCCTTCCAGATCTGAAACAATCAGTAAATACGTTTTATCAGCATAAGATATGCATATATTTAGTTTTTTTTAAAATTATACGAAGTTGACAAAATAGCAATACTTACATCGAGGTTTTAACATTCATTAGCTCGGCAGAACAGAAATCTTGATTTGATGCGACAAACTTTGCAACCATCAAAGAACTTATTCTTGGCAGATTCGTGCTTTCTGCTTTCACAAATCCGTCTTCCATTGCACAACTTAAAAAAAAAACAAAAAAAAAAACAAAAAACAAAAAACAGAAAAAAAATCGAGATAAAAGCTGTCTATAAGGAACACAGTATAGCCGGTTGCTACACAGTGGTTGGTATTTAATTGTGCCCAGGATGCAGTAGCTGCCGCTGGAGTGTAGGTTGTTCTGAAGGTGGCTCTTGTATTTTGTTGACGTTGTGAACAAGATTCAGTGCAGAGAGAACTAATTTCCCTGTATCAGACTCCTCGAGAACCATGAGTGATGAGAACTTGAAAGGTAAAGATTTGATATGTGGTTTTGATTAACACTCCGAAGTATAGAAACGACTTTAACTGTAGCGATGCACGGAAGTAAACACTTGCTAGCACAGGCGAGCTCGTAGGGTAGAGCGCTGCAGAAGTGTACACAACAGTTGCTGTCAGCGAACTGTAGGAAAAATATTCTGCAATAATAGGAACAACGACGAGTGAAGAGAATCGTTCAACGTGGCGCAATTGCAGCGAATTTCAATCCTGGGCCATCCACAACTGTCAGTGTGCGAACCATTCAACGAAACATCATCGATATGGGCTTTCGGAGCCGAAGGCCCATTCGTATACTCTTGCATGACACAAAGCTTTACGCCTCGCCTGGGCCCGTCAACACCGACATTGGATTCTTGATGATTGTAAACATGTTGCCTGGTCTGACGAGTCTAGTTTCCAATTGTATCGAGCTGATAGACGTGTACAGGTATGGAGACAACCACATGAATTCATGGACCTCCGCTGACCAGCAAACTCCCCATACATGAACATAATTAAGCGCATCTGGGATTTCTTGCAACATGCCGTTAAGAAGAGATCTCCACCCCCTCATACTCTTACGGATTTTAGGACAGCCCTGCAGGATACATGGCATCAATTCCCTCCAGCACTACTTCAGACATTAGTCGAGTCCATGCCACGTCGTGTTGCGGCACTTCTGCGTGCTCGCGGGGGCCTACACGATATTAGGCAGGTGTAGCAATTTACATGACTCTTCAGTGTATATTCGTAAGATATTTATTTTAAAATCAGTTAATTTTTTTCTCATACTTTCGATTGTTAATTTTTGAATATATGGATGCACACATAATGTATATTTTTAATACGTTGGTTTTCACTACTTTGCCACCAGGTAGTATCTTAGGTTGAGGGTAAACAAATGAAAATCTGCGACACAGTTACTTTTGTTGCTTTAATTTATTTTGTGCATGACGCGTTTCGGGAATTTATTCCCATTTTCAAACGCACTATAAGTAGGTTTACATGTTTTAGTTATAGAAATATGAGGAGTCGTTGTGTTTGTTTCTGCTGGACGTTTGTACAGTTTTCATGTGATTTGTTTTTGAAGGTTTCTGACGAAAATGGCACCACAGAAACACACACAAATACATCCTTAAATTACACAAACGTTATGGATGATGAACACAGATTGAAAGTTTGTGTATTGTACACAATTGCCTTTCCCTGGTTTGAGGGTCATGGGAGTGTACGGAGCATATACTGGCGATGAGGCATGGAAAAATATTGCAATAGGTATGAAAAGTAGTGCATGGAAGGGAAAAGATGACCATGACCACACGCTGGCACTCGATTTCAGGCACAAGGGTGTGGGAAGATTCTCTTTTTTAGGTAACGGTGTCAGGGATTGGAATGAGTTACCAAGAGAAATGATGAATAATTTACCGAAAACTTTGAAAGAATTTAAATATAAAATTTGTAGAGGGCAAATGTAGGTGGGTGCAGGATAGGGGGAAGATGGGTGTGTAGGGAAATTGCCACCGGAGCCTGTGCTCCATTGCAATTAAATTAAATTAAAAAGCGAGAGCGATCCGACTGACGACACGATGCGGCGGCCGTCTTGCCCGCCATTCATTTTATAGATTCGTTGCATGTGTACTTAAATATCTTTTGTACATAATACGATAAAACTTCTGTTATTTAATTAAAATTATTTCGATGTAATAAAATACATTACTATTTTTTATTTATATATAGTATTGTAATTTTTAAGCCTCGACTATGTGACCACGCTGACTCGAAGGCTGGAGCGAATGAAAAAGCAGCAACGTGGAGTAGTTGTTCGCGGAGGCGACTAGTACAGCCGATTCTGGTGAAGAAGTACCTGCCAGGGTAAATTTGCTTTCTTGGATCGTCTCGGCTCCAATGTGGAAAATATTTGGGAATTATGAAGGGAGTTGGGAATTTTAAGGAAATTTTACCTGTGTCCAACATACGGGGAGCGTATTAAGTTGGTAAAACAGTCGCGTACCAGTGTCGTGGCGTTCTGGTAGAGATGACGTCTGGCGCTCCATCCGCAAGGGCACGTGGCTCGATAGGAGGAAGTTATCAGTTTCATCCATGTTGAATATGTCCTATTGTTTTTTTCATCGGTATAGTGTTCCCAGCGGGTTTTAATTATAATTTTTTTTACAAAAGTTACCATAAGAAAACAAGTCCTACAATTTTTATGTATATCTACACGAACAAAAAAATCGATTATTATGTTACACATGATCCATAGAGAGTAATATGTATTGGTATAAAATAAGTTTTTGAACCCCGCATTACGTAGTATATTAGATTTTGTAACTCTTGACGTACAGGTTACAATTTCTAATATGGATAAAACCGTCAAAACAGCCCAATAAATAAAAATGTAAATCGGCTACAGAACGGTAGGATGCCGCGATAAAGAGAAATAGTCTCTTAGCATGTGTCAAGCAATAGTAGTCACGATTAACGACATTCGCAGAGTATCTTTCGACACTATGTTATAACTCTACAAGCATACAAGCTACTTTTGTGGTACTTACAGTCCATTGGGGACGCACTGAGCTCCCAGAAACAAGCCGTCGTCGTCACACTGAGCTGGCCATGAAGCCACGCCTCCTAAGTCCTGGGAAGCTGCCACAGCACACGCTGTCTCCACTGGGAATAGAGACACAACCAATGATAAGACCGCCAAGCTAGGAATCAGCTACACCTGTATATCTAACAGATTATTAAACAAAATTGTTTGGTTCTTCCAAAAATGACTTCTGTAAGGCCTGCCACAGGTTGCCACTCACAGTTTATTAAATAAAAAAATAGTTTTATAATGATTAAGAACTGTGCTAAAAACCATCAAAGTTCGTGTAGTATATTCCCCGTCATCCCCTTGTGTTTTTTTTTTTTTAATTTTTTTAACTGCTTTACGTCTCTCAACAGCGAGGTCTTTAGAGACGGGAAAGGATGGGGGCAAGGAATGGGAAGGAATTCGGCCATGGCTTTTTTAAGGAAACATCCCGCATTTGGCTGGAGTGATTTGGGAAACCATGGAAAACCCAAATCTGGATGCCCGGACGGGGATTCGAACCGCCGTCCTCCCGAATGCGAGGCCAGAACGCTATATCCCCTTGTGATTTTAAAGTGAAACACAGAGGTAACTGACGGGGGTTCGAATCCCCGTCCGAGCGTCCAGATTTGGGTTTTCCATGGTTTCCCTAAATTACTCCAGGCTAATGCCGGGAAGCTTCCGTTAAAAGGCCATGGCAGAATTCCTTCCCGTTCCTTGTCCCCAGTCCCGTTGTTGTTGTTGTTGTTGTTGGTGCTTTAGGGCGCGTCGACGACTTGGTCATTAGCGCCCTAACTCAAACACAGAATGACAATGTGGGATAAAAGTAGCAACCGTCTGCATGGCCGACTGTAAAGGGGTCGGCCACACAGACAGCTTAATAAAATACGAAAACACTGACTAAAATACCGCCTACATGGCCGACTGTAAAGAGGTCGGCCATGCAGACAGCAGGTTTAAGTAAAAAATTAAAACAGTTACAGTAAAATAAGTAAACTATCAAATAACACTAGCTGGTTGGCTGTAAAAGGGCCAACCAGCTTACACAAACATTAAAAAAGACAGTCTGAATGGCTGTAAACAGGCCATCCAGTTGTAAAGTGTCGATCTTAAAAAACAAAACAAAAACAAAAAATTAAAAGACGAATGAGTCAGTACATGGATTGGTGGTTGTAGACGGACCACCAAACCATTCTAAAAACTAGGCCGATCTACCCAAAATTTTTGGGGTAAGACCGGCCATATTACAAAATTTTAAAACCTTCACCACATTGTCATTATTTAAAATTACGGGCAGATCATTAGCTAGGCCAACGTCTGCCCTTATGTTAAAAAACTTTACACAGTCTGTTAAAATGTGGCGCACCGTCAGAAGTACGCCACAGGCATCACATTCCGGAGGGTCCTCTCGGCGGAGAAGGAAACCATGAGTCAGAGGACAGTGCCCTATACGGAGGCGAGTAAGGAGAACCTCATCCCTCCTCGCCCGCTGGAAGGAGCTGCTCCACGGCTGAACGGTCGGTTTCACCTGCCGGAGCTTATTATCCTCAACTTCCAGCCACTGCCTCTGCCAAACATCAAAAACAAATCTCTTCGCCGCCGAGGCAAGGTCAGACTTTGGGACCGGATCAAAGTCAATTCTGACCTTGTCACAGGCTAACTTCGCAGCTTCATCAGCTACCTCGTTCCCCCTGATTCCCACATGGCCGGGTACCCAGCAGAATACGACCTCCTTCCCACAGTACTGGAGGGAAAGGAGGGCGTCCTGGATGTCCTGGACTAGACGGTCTGCTGGGTACATAGTTGCTAACGCATGAATACAACTGAGGGAATCACAGCATATGAGGTACTTCATGTCACGACGTGCCTTCATATGCTGGAGCGACTTTAGCAGGGCATAGCACTCCGCAGTGTAAACACTGCACCTGCTATCCAGCTTGTATTTGTAAGTCGCTCGCGGGAACACTACTGAACACCCTACACTGTTAGCCTGCTTAGAACCATCCGTATACACCGGGGTAAAGGTGTGATATTGATTTAAAATATCAGTAAAAATATTAATAAAAACACTGTCAGCGGTTAACAGTTTGTTATACCGGGACAGATCTAAAATTGTTCTGGGCCTCTGTAAAAGCCAGGGTGGAGATTTACTCCAACCCTGGTGATAAAAAGAGGGAAGCTCGAATCCATATTGTTCTAAAATAGCCTTTGTACGGTAGCTGAACGGTTTAGTGGCTCTAAGCCGGTTGGCATAGAGCCGCTCGTAGTTGGGATGGAGCACTATGTCGTGCACGGGACTGCCAGGTGTTATGGCAACCTGCAGGTAGTGTCGCACCATGAGGAGTTGCCGGCGGATGGTAAGCGGCGGCTCGCCCGAGTCAGCACAAATGCTGACAATAGGACTGGTGCGATATGCACCCGTGGCGAGCCGAATTCCAGCATGGTGGACACTATCCAGTATACGTAGGTAGCTGTCCCGTGCCGAGCCATACACGATACAACCGTATTCCAGCCGCGACCGTACAAAGGCTCTGTAAAATTGTAGCAGGCAGGAGCGGTCAGCGCCCCATGACCTGCCACACAAACATTTTAAAACATTTAAAGCTTTAGACGCTCTGGCTTTCACATCTTTAAGATGTGGCAGCCAGGTTAGCCTATTGTCTAAAATTAGGCCCAGAAACCGGACAGATTCCGTAAACCGTAAAACAATGTTCCTCAGGGTAAGGTGGGGCTCCGGTAAGAGACTCCTGTTGCGAGTAAAAAGTACACACCGGGTTTTCTCGGCAGAGAAACGAAAACCGGTGTGCACTGACCATTCGTCCAGCCTGTTCAGCGTGAGTTGCAGCTGCCGCTCAGCGCTTCTCAGGCTGGACGATGCGATAAAAATTAAAAAATCATCCACATATAAGGAGTATCCTATAGGACTCCTTATAACACTTAAAATGCTATTTATCGCAATGGCGAAAAGAGTCACGCTTAAAACTGAACCCTGAGGAACACCGTTTTCCTGAATAAAAAGATCAGACACTTCACTACCGACTCGGTACCGGAAGCAACGACCAGATAAAAATGATTTTAAAAAACGGGGAAGGTTACCCCTAAAACCCCATTCGTGTAACTGTTTTAAAATAACATGCCGCCAGGTAGTATCGTAGGCCTTCTCGAGATCGAAAAAGACGCCCACAAGATGTTGGCTGCGGATGAACGCATCCTGTATGGCCGCCTCCAGCAGGATCAGGTTGTCCAAGGTGGAACGGAACTTCCTGAATCCACACTGAAAGCGGCTCAGCAGATTTCGGGATTCAAGACACCAGACGAGGCGGCGATTGACCATCCTCTCCAGTGTCTTACCCACGCAGCTTGTAAGGGCGATGCTACGATAGCTACCTGGCAGCAATTTGTCCTTACCAGGCTTTAAAATAGGAATAAGCGTTGCTTCTTTCCACGAGTCGGGGAAGTGTCCTCCGGTCCATATCTGATTAAAAATATCTAAAAGGTACTCCTTAGCATCTTTACTAAGATGCCTCAGCATCTGGTACTGGATCAAATCAGGCCCTGGAGCAGTGTCATTTGCGCTGTTGAGCGCTGACTCCAGCTCCCAAGATGTAAATGGGCAGTTGTAGGCCTCTGTATTCGACGAACTGAAGCACAGCTCTCGCCTCTCGGTGGCGGCTCTTTGCCGCTTAAACCGAGGGTCAAAGTTGGCGGACGAAGTGACGGAGGCGAAGTTCTCCGCCATCAGCTGCGCTATGCTTCGTTCGTCGGTAATAACACGTCCGTGATCCAGTAATCCAGATACTGGTGGGCGGGAGTACCTTCCAGATATACGGCGGATAGACTCCCATACTTTCGAAGAAGGTGTGGAACGGTTTATGGTGCTCACAAAGTTCTGCCAAGACCGTTTCTTGCTCTCCTTAATAACACGACGCGCCTTAGCTCTGGCTATACGGAACGCTGCTAAGTTGTCATCAGATGGCTGCATCTTAAATCGGCGCAACGCCCTCCTGCGTCCCTGAATAGCGGAACGACATTCGTCGTTCCACCAGGGGACGGGCGTTCTACACAGCGTTCCGGAGCATTTAGGCATGGAGACGTCAGCCGCCTGGTGAATCACAGCTGTAAAATGATTCACCATCTCCGTGATGCCTTTGCGAGGCCGGAGGCATAGTGACCTGCTATACAACGGCCAATTGGCTTTGCTGACGTTCCATTTGCGTCGGTTATTGCCTCCTCCGCGTTCAAACTCTACGTGCATCCATATTGGGAAGTGGTCGCTTCCATGAAGGTCGCGATCCACTTCCCAATGCACGGAGTCCGCGATTGAGGGGGAGCACAACGAAAGGTCAATGGCAGAGGACGTACCGGTAGCAGTGGTGAAATGAGTCATTTGCCCTGTATTCAGGATACAAATGTCCTCCTGCTCTATCAGTCTACCAACCACTCGGCCCCTGGGGCTATCGGTGGAGGAACCCCACAACGCACAATGGGCGTTGAAATCTCCCAAGAGGAGAAAGGGCCGAGTGAGTTGTCGTATGATGCTAACCAGGTCGTCATAGGCGACTGACACACTGGGTGGCAGATAGATAGAGCATACGGTCAGTTGGATTGGACCGTGTATTTTCACCGCAACTGCTTGTAGTGAGGAGGTGAGAGCAACGGGTTCAGAGTGGACTGTTGTTGTTGTTGTTGTTGTTATTGGAGTTTTAGGGCGCGTCGACGACGGGGTCATTAGCGCCCTAACAACAACCAGGTGTGACAACGTGGCAAAATTGCCGTCTCTGTGGCCGACTGTAAAGGGGTCGGCCACAGAGCCAGCATAATAAAATACTAGCACACTAATTAAAATACCGTCTGCGTGGCCGACTGTAAAGAGATCGGCCACGCAGACAGCAACATAAAACATAAAACTAAAAAAAGGCAATAAATTTAAAAAATACATATATTAACTGGTTGGCTGTAAAAGGGCCAACCAGTTTAAAAAACGCGTAAGCTGGCTGGCTGTAAAGAGGCCAGCCATATAAGCAGTGTCATAAGTAAAAACAGTACTTGGATTAGTGGCTGTAAATGGCCACTAATCCAATTTAAAACCTAGGCCGATCTGCCCAAAATTTTTGGGACAAGACCGGCCAAGCTGCAAAACTTTAAAACCTTAGCCACGTTGTCACGGTCATCGCTTAAAATAAGGGACAGATCGTTGCCTAAGCCAACGTCTGCCCTTAGATCTAAAAACAATATACATTCGGTTAAAATGTGGCGTACCGTCAAAGGTACGCCACAAGCATCACATTCCGGAGGGTCCTCTCGGCGGAGAAGGAAACTATGAGTAAGAGGACAGTGCCCTATACGCAGGCGAGTAAGGAGAACCTCATCCCTCCTCGCCCGCTGGAAGGAGCTGCTCCACGGCTGAACGGTCGGTTTGACCTGCCGGAGCTTATTATGCTCGACTTCCAACCACTGCCTCTGCCAAATATCAAGGATAAATTTCTTCACCGCCGAGGCAAGGCCTGACTTTGGGACCGGTGCAAAGTCGATTCGGACCTTGTCACAGGCTAACTTGGCAGCTTCATCTGCTGCCTCATTCCCCCTGATTCCCACATGGCCCGGTACCCAGCAGAATAATACCTCCTTTCCGCGAGATTGGAGGGAAAGGAGGGCGTCCTGGATGTCCTGGACTAGACGGTCTGCTGGGTACATATTACCTATGGCCTGAATACAGCTGAGGGAATCACAGCATATGATGAACAACTTATCGCGCATTACTTTCATATGCTGGAGCGACTTCAACACGGCATAGCATTCGGCATTGTAAACGCTGCACCTGCCGTCCAATTTGAATGTGTAAGTCGCTCGAGGGAACACTACGGAGCAACCAACTCCGTTAGCCTGCTTAGACCCATCCGTATACACCGGGGTAAACGTGTGATACTGATGTAAAACATCACTAAAAATTCTGATAAAAACATTATCCGCGGTACACAACTTGTTGTGCCGCGATAATTCTAAAATTGTTCTGGGCCTCTTTAAAAGCCAGGGAGGAGATTTACTCCAACCCTGGTGATAAAAAGAAGGAAGCTCGAATCCATATTGTTCTAAAACAGCCTTTGTACGGTAGCTGAACGGTTTAGTGGCTCTATGCCGGTTGGCATAGAGCCGCTCGTAGTTGGGATGGAGCACTATGTCGTACACGGGACTGCCAGGTGTTATGGCGACGTGCAGGTAGTGTCGCACCATGAGGAGTTGCCGGCGGATGGTAAGCGGCGGCTCGCCCGAGTCAGCACAAATGCTGACAATAGGGCTGGTGCGATATGCACCTGTGGCGAGCCGAATTCCAGCATGGTGGACACTATCCAATATACGCAGATAGCTGTCCCGTGCCGAACCATAGACAATACAGCCATATTCCAACCGTGACCGTACAAAGGCTCTGTAAAATTGTAGCAGGCAGGAGCGGTCAGCGCCCCATGACCTGCCACACAGACATTTTAAAAGATTAAGAGCTTTTAAGGCCCTGGCTCTCACATCTTTTAAATGCGCAAGCCAGTTAAGCCTTGTGTCAAAAATGAGGCCCAGAAATCTAACAGTATCACTAAAACTTAAAACGGTGTTCCTCAGGGTAAGGTGAGGCTCTGGTAAAAGACTTCTGCTACGAGTAAAAAGTACACACCGGGTTTTCTCAGCGGAGAAACGAAAACCGGTGTGCACTGACCATTCATCCAGCCTGTTCAGCGTGAGTTGCAACTGCCGCTCAGCGCTTCTCAGGCTGGACGATACAATAAAAATTAAAAAGTCGTCCACATATAAGGAGAACTGTAAGGGACTCCTTATTACGAGTGATATACTGTTAATCGCTATGGCGAAAAGGGTCACGCTTAAAACTGACCCCTGAGGGACACCGTTTTCCTGAATAAAAAGATCAGACACTTCACCACCGACTCGGTACCGGAAGCAACGACCAGATAAAAATGATTTTAAAAAACGGGGTAGGTTTCCCCTAAAACCCCATTCATGTAACTGTTTTAAAATCACATGCCGCCAGGTAGTATCGTAGGCCCTTTCAAGGTCGAAAAAAACACCCACAAGGTGCTGGCTGCGGATGAACGCATCCTGTATTGCCGCCTCCAGGAGGATCAGGTTGTCCAAGGTAGAACGGAACTTCCTGAATCCACACTGAAAGCGGCTCAGGAGATTACGGGATTCAAGACACCAGACGAGGCGGCGATTCACCATCCTCTCCAGTGTCTTCCCCACGCAGCTAGTCAAGGCAATACTACGATAACTACCTGGCAACAATTTGTCCTTGCCAGGTTTTAAAATGGGAATTAATGTTGCTTCTTTCCACGAGTCGGGGAAGTTGTTGTTGTTGTTGTTATTGGGGTTTAAGGGCGCGTCGACGACGGGGTCATTAGCGCCCTAACAACAACCAGGCGTGACAACGTGGCAAAATTGCCGTTTGTGTGGCCGACTGTAAAGGGGTCGGCCACAGAGACAGCACAATAAAATACAAGCATACTAATTAAAATACCGTCTGCGTGGCCGACTGTAAAGAGATCGGCCACGCAGAAAGCAACGTAGAACATAAAACTGAAAATAGGCAATAAAAAATAAAAATACATATATTAACTGGTTGGCTGTAAAAGAGCCAACCAGTTTAAAAAACGCGTAAGCTGGCTGGCTGTAAAGAGGCCAGCCATATAAGCAGTGTCACATGTAAAAACTGTACTTGGATTTGTGGTTGTAAAAGGCCACTAATCCAATCTAAAACCTAGGCCGATCTGCCCAAAAATTTTGGGACAAGACCGGCCAAGCTGCAAAACTTTAAAACCTTAGCCACGTTGTCACGGTCATCGCTTAAAATAAGGGACAGATCGTTGCCTAAGCCAACGTCTGCCCTTAAATCTAAAAACAATTCACATTCGGTTAAAATGTGGCGTACCGTCAAAGGTACACCACAAGCATCACATTCCGGAGGGTCCTCTCGGCGGAGAAGGAAACTATGAGTAAGAGGACAGTGCCCTATACGGAGGCGAGTAAGGAGAACCTCATC
>JARYHS010012939.1:0-13030 GCA_031002005.1 Vandiemenella viatica | reverse complement strand
CCCCTTACTCCTTTAGCTAACAACTCAGAAAGTACCCCCTTGCCCCTACTATCTACGTAGTTGTAGGCCATGCCTAGTGAAACCCCATTTACCAATAGTGTTTACAGGCACAACCCCCAACACAGAGCTAATGCCTTTCCCAAGTAGCACTTCCATTTCCACATTTACCCGCCTCACAGCATATTGCAATTGTGTTCGGTATTGGCGACTTAGGACCTGCATGAGCTCCTCCCTGGTGTGCTGTGCCTCCTTCACCACCTTCCTCAGGTCACTCTCTATACTATAACTCGCGTTTCTATCAATACTATTCTCCGAACCTACCAATATCACTATTCTATCGTCCTTAGTGAAACTCCTACAAAGTAAACCTATATCCTCTATTACCTGACCTGATGTTGCACTAGGATTGAAAAAACTTGTGACCTGGTAACCTGAGCCTAACTGATCCTGCAGAAGAGGGCCTATACCTCTCGCATGGCTACTACCTAGCAGCAGAACAATTTTTTCTTCTATTCTTGCCTTGCACGCCCTTATTAAGGGCCATCTGCATCTTACCTACTCCTACAGCTACATGGGGCTCTTCTCCTCCTGACTCTGACAACATGCCAAACTTATTTTTCCCAAATATTTCTGAAGTGTCTGGTTCCTTCATCCTGTTAACTTATTTCTCATACGACCTGTTACCAGCTCACACCCATCCTTCTCAACTTCCTGCAACATACTATCTCTACAATAACATGAGTCGTGACAAGCTCAGCCTTCACAGGCTGTGCCTCCACAGGCTTTGCCTCCACAGGCTGAGGTTCCACAGGTTGACATTCCACAGGTTGAGCCTCCACAGGTTGTCTCCACAGGTTGAGCCCCTACAGGCGTAGCCTCCACAGGCCACGCCTCCACAGGCCACGCCTCCACAGGACGAGCCTCAAGAATCCTGATCCTTTCACGTCACTTCCTGATCGTTTCACCCATATCCCTCATTCTATCATCCCTAAGACAATGTGAATAAAACCGTGGGAGAGCCACATTTATTTCCCACTTTTCCTCCTCCCTACATGCCCAGTGAAACCACTTCCTACACCAACTACAACCCAACCCCTTCGCAACGTACCGGGGCAGGCGCCACACTTTCCAGTTATTATTTTTCCCAAATACTTCAAATACCTTGTAAACAAACCTTAAATTTATTTGATAAAGTAGACTAATAACGTTTATACTATACTTTTAACGTTTTTATTAAATATGCTGCCCCTTTACCCCTCAATCAAGTTATTGTAATTAATGGGTAGATAAAAATAATAAAATACTTAAATTGTTTTTGCTAAGAAGTTGTTATTTGAAGCTCTATTACCGAGTGAAAAGTGTTTTTATTTCGCATCACTAATAATAATCTTAACTATTTACTTTATAACCGAAAGCTTTAAACTAATTTAGATGGTAAAACTTAGCTGATGAAGTTATTTCAGGTTTAGTGCACAGCAATTCATACCCCCAAACCAGTGCTCAATTCACCAAAAATTAACATATGCTTGTAGATTTCTTAACTTAACTGACTGTTAAATTTATATATATAGATTGAAGCTGTATTAGTAACAACTAGGGAAAAAAGTACTTAAGAACGTTAATAAATTTCAAAATAAACTTAAGATGGAAGGTCGATACTATTTAGTGCTAGTATGTATAAGAACTGATTAGTTACTTACGAATTATTATTTCTAAAGCTAGGAAGTTTTTATTTTAATGTATTTTTGTTTTTCTGCGAAATTTTAAATATCGATTCGATAGTGGAATTTAGGATAACGATACTGTATGATCTACTGTGAACAAATCGATGCTATTTATGAATTTTTTTAAATTATTATTTACTATTACTAAGTTGTTATACTACTGATCCAGAACTAATTAAATAACAAATCTTATTTTAAACCGAACAGTCTAAATATGGGACAATAATATAACCTTAACATTTGAAGTTCTAACAACTGATTTGAATTGATTACGGCAAATAAGAAATTAAAACTGTTAAATAACTTACACTACAAAGTTTACCTATGCTATAGTATTTTAATTAAACTAACTACCAAGCGTATGCTACATATAATTCAAAGAAACTTGTAATAACAAGAAAGGGGGCTCTAACAACAATGATGTGAACTTAAAACTGTATTTTTATGGACGAAATTTTAAATAATTCTTCACGCTAACAATAATCCTAAGAACTTAGATAGTAACTTAAAGATTTTAAAGTAATTTAGACTACAAAAACTTGGGTGATGTTTAAAAATCGCAGTTTTGTGAGCAGCTCTCAACGACGTCCAGCGATCGTGCAACTAGAGAAGGTTTTCCGAGTACAAGCAGCATCATATAATACGGAGGAATGAATTTACAATTTGTCATGGAGAATGTACGTGTAAAAATATTTTATGTCCTGTGAGTCACAGGGGCCCGGGTCTCGACGATGTTGGCTTATGACGGTAGTGTGTGCCATAACAGGCCGCCGGCAATTACTATTGTAAATATATTTGTGTGAGAAACCGTGGGAATATTGTGACATGGCAGTAGTCGTATGGGTATATGACCTCTGTTCCTTCCATTCCGTTGTTCTCTAGCAAATCGCTATAAACGCATCGATTTGCGCTCAATGTTGTCTTATGCGCGGTGTGCAGCCAGATTAATTCCTGAGTGAAATGTATTGTTCCTCAGGGTGAATGAGGAATGATTATCCAAATCTATGACTTGCGAAAAATGTTCCTGTACCCAGGAGTGTTTCATTCAATGCGCTTGTTATCCAGAACTACTCCTGTCGGATTTTAAGTTTACTCGCCCGGTAAATCCTTCCTATTTCATTCTCTAATCTCTCGTTGAAAAACTGAGCACAGAAATAAATCGGTTCTGCCCTGATTTCTCTTATCTTATTTTTGCGGTCATTCCTAGATATGAATGTTTGCTGGTAGTAATATATGTTTGCTGTCATTCCGAAATATGTCAGTCATGAATTTTTCAATTAGCTTCTGTCGAGAGCAACGCCTTCGGTGTTCCAGGTCTTCCCAACCTAACTCCTTCAACTCACGCTTGCCCTCCAGCTAAATATAGGTATACCTGTCACGAATCGGACGACTCTTGTTTGGAACTTCTCTAATGCCTCCATTAACACCTTTTGAAGGGGACTCCATACAGAACAACAAAATTCTAAGTGAGGACGCGCTAGTGACTCGTATGCAACCAATTTAACTTCCGGTGTGCACTGTTTTAAATTACGACCTAGAAATCGGAGCATACGATTTGCTTTCACTATTACCTTCTCGGTATGTTCATTCCACGACAAGTTGTTTCTAATTGTTACCCTTAGGTATTTAGCGGAATTTACCGTTCTAGGAAGAGTGCCATTAACTGTATATTCAGAGCTAAATGGTGTCACCTATTTACTTATACTTTTTAACGTTTAACTCCAACTTCAATTATTTTCATTGTATGGTCTTATAACAATGCGCAGTAGTCCTGGGTTTTGAAAATAATAGCATCATCGGCAAATAGTCTTTTCTTCCCCCTTATTATGTCGCACAAATCATTAATGTATATGAGAAACAACAGACGCCCTAGGGAAACCGGACCTCACTTCATATGATGAACGCTCATCGCCGAGAACTACACACTGTTCTGCCCTTCAGAAAGTCTGCAACCCAATCACTTTTTTTCTAGATATGCCATATCTTAATACATGTGTAAATTTTCAAACATTTCTGATGTCTGGAAGTGGGTGAACGTTGTAATGAAAGACTCCATTGTATTCAACAATTTTTCTATTGTTACTGCCAAAGTAACGAGAATATCAGGACACAGCTATGAAATTATTGTATTGTCAACGGTTCTCAACATTTCAAAACTTCATACAATTCGGACATCTAGAATTTGGACAAAATTCAATTGCAAATTTCCATCACATTCAACAATGTTTCTATTGTTACTGCCAAAGTAACGAGAGTTGCGGGATGTTGCTATTAAATTATTGTATTGTCACCGGGTCTTAAGTGTGCAAAATTTCAAACAAATCGGAAATATAAAAGTGGATGAAAATTGAATTGAAAGATTCGGTTTCATTCATACATACAGATCAAGCTAATGTAAAGCGTGTAAAAAAAAAACATTGCATTCTGAAGAAACTACAACAAATTTGACTGTAACTGAACGATGAAATTAACTGCAACGTTGCCCAGCGTTGGAGAGCCGTGGAGCCAGTGTGCCAGAAATTGAGTTTTTTACTGAGCTACTGCTGATGTATCACTATCGGCATATGTGTTTAGGTCATTAAAGAATCGAATTATAAATACGCGAGACTCGACCCTCACTTCGCTGGCTATTTGTTCATAATGCTTCTTCAAAGCACATGGTCGTTCTCAAAGTTACGTCAACAAATGCTCCTTAAATGTATAGCGTTGCAGAAGGAAAAATATGTTTGACACCAAACTGGAATAGGATGTTATGTTCCCTATGACTCGATGGACGGAAGCAATTAGAAGGAATGTGGGATGGCACGCGAGGCGAACACAAACATGTGTTACACACTTGAGCAACTGTCGACGTCACTTCTACAGAAGTAGTAGACTGTAGACTTCCAATGCTGACGGCCTCTTTGTATGCAGTGACATGGGAAGTTCCCGAGTCAATGATAATCAGTTAGCCCCCTCAGCTTGCCTTCTGAGAACAGTAACTTTGATTTATTCTGTGGTACCGAGGAAGTTCCTTCTAGAATCTGACTTCATGAGTTATCTACAAGTTTGCAACAGACAACAGAATGTAGAAAGCAAGACGTGTTTGTGTTATATATACAATAGAACTCCAATTATCCGAACTCCAATTATCCGAACTCCGATTATGCGAATCGCCGATTATCCGAATCGCTTATTTTAACTTTACGGAAACGTTTTGCGAAAAGGCTTCCCCTCTTTCATAAAAAGTAACCCAAAGTTCAGATGACTGCAGCTTTGTTTACCGAGTGGTACGGCGACAGTTTCATTCCTGATGTGAAAAAGCACCAAAAATCTCTTGGAATAGAAGACATTTTCAACATACATACAATAATTAATTAAAATAGACCCTTTTTCGGAAAAAAATACGATTATCCGAATTTTTGATTATCCGAATGGGGTCCGGTCCCAATTAATTCTGATAAGTGGAGTTCTACTGTATCATGTTGTGTCATTTAGTGAGTCTGGCCTGATTTCAGCAATTTGTAAATCTTTTTTATATTTCCTGGAACCATGTAGTTTTGCATTTGAAGATGTTTATAAAGTCAAATATCTGTTTGGTTAATCTTTCCTTACCCATTCTATGTATGTTTCAAAATAATTGTAGTCTTCTTTCCTCATTAGATCTGTTAATTTTTTAAATTTTAAAATATATTTCTGTGTTTGTCTTACTTTAATATTCTGATTCACTACTGATTTTAGGCCCTAGCATTTTTCTCAAAATCCAACATTCGGTTTTACCTACTGTTTCAAGATTTTCGATTATATTTAATTTAAATATTTCTGCAGAGTAAAGTACTTCTGGTCTAAGTGTGACGTAGGGTGTTTAAACTATCTTAATGATTAAATGAAAGTAAGATGATTCGTTCACTGTTATTACAACATAAGTTTTGAAGTTGACCGGTTCGAATGTTATAACTTCTACACTTGTCTGTTTAATAGATTCGTGTTACGGCCGCTAGCCTGTGGTCTACTCTAATCGCATAATAAGTGATTAAGCTAAGTGTTTAAATGATAATACAGAAATTAAATCTGATCAATAACACTGTTTATGAACAATTTATTACTCTTGAGCTAGTGGCAGACATCAGACAAAATAATCACACTGACTCTTCTCCGAAGTTGCAGGTTCTGAATACCGCGAAAAGTGTGTAGTAAGTAAATTATATCAGTTACAGTCGACACATGCTACGAACATTCTGCTTCATCCACATTTCTTGATATTCACAGTTTTACACTTAAAATCTTACTATCGTCTCTCTACGACAGTCACCCTCACGGTTATTTCCTATACGAGTACCATGAACTTTCAGTGATGGCGCTGTTATTATTTCTTAGTAAGCGAACACTACAGGCATCACTTTGGACACGCGCCGCCACCATGCACCCGACATGTTTGTTGTCCCCACTACTTCTGTCCAGCGATAGTTTTCGGCGTCGCTCTGCGACGATCCACAACAAACTCTCAGATAAACATAAATCTCACCTTAGAAAAGTCTGAAATATTACTTGAAACAATCCCAGAGATGCGACAGACAATTGCGGGCGAGGAATCCGACCCATTACAGAAAGACGAAACGTGCCGTGAAGTTTATGGAAGAAAAGAAAGTATGTGGAATAGCTGTTATGATGAAAGGAAAGATGAATATCAGGGGGAAAACCGTGATGTTATGAAAGCAGAAGGAGCTGGGATATGAAATATTATAGCGGGGAAGATGTAATTATTGTTGAGAAAGGAACACAGTACAAGAAGAGGAGGAGGTGGCTATATACAGTATATTTGAACACATACGTGATATCAAAAAGAAAAAAACGAAAGGGAAAGATGGAAGAAGTCAATGTTTGTTATGAGTATATGAAAGAAGAAATGTTTGCAGGAGGAGGGTAAGGTAGAAGAAGCGAAAGTAAAAACGGAATTTTGTTTTGTTTTATGAAGCAAAGAATGCAAATAAGAAGATGGAAGGAAGAGAAGAAGAAACGGGGTTTAAGATTATTTGGTGAACGGAGGAATGCCGTGAGATTCAAAGCAACCTGTGCTTTAATGGGCCGGGGGGGGGGGGGGAAGTCGAACCCTCCATAGGGCCACACTTCATCTACATTGCCATAGCCCTGGATTCACCCATGTTAGTTAAATCTTTTCTCGGAATAAGGGGGTTGCGCCCAAAAAATAGGCAGGGATGCAGTACTTACTTCAGTTTGTGTCTGACCGCGAGTGAAGTGTTGCGGTGAATCAGTGACAAAGTGTATCGGCGGAGTACACGCGGAATCTGTTTCGATTTGTTCTTGATTCTTTGAGTTAGAGAACTCATGCGACAATGAGACCCAAAAACGATCAAGTAGATTTAAGACTAATTTGCGTGTAATGCTGACTGAAACTTTATGTGAAAAATAAAGAGAACTTGGACGTCGTGTTTTGTACTTAGAATTAAGGACTTTAATTACTACGTCATTTCTGTATGATTTGTAACCGGGTAGTCATCAGAAACCGTTTTAGATATTCCTTATGTTTGTGTATGCTTGACTAGTAGTTAACATTTTTGTTTGTTTGTGGGAAATATCGCTGGACAGAAGGAGTGGAGACAGTTAGTGGGTAATGGAAGAACGAACATATCGGTTGCATTGTAGCGGACGCCAAAGTGTACAGTAACAACAATTTTGAAAACTGAAGAAATAGGACATGTGATAAATTGAAATCAATACTTGCATGCTACATGTTACGAAATATCTCTTGTCTTAATTATAGTTATGTAATCATAAAAACAAAAAGTTATATAACTTGAGTAAGTAAACTTTAAAATATAGATCACATAAAATCGAATAAACGTAAACAAAATAATAATATTATAATCCTACGAGAAACAAGATTGGATGACTCGGTAATATACAATTAAATTAATTGAGATTGGATAATAGAATTAATACCTGGTGAATCTGGAACAAGTACGATAATTTGGTTACCTGGTGGAATTGCTTCACCCATAATGGCACGTTTGTGAAACATCTGATTCATCTGACGTTTGCATATCAAAAATGTAATAATCAATATAGCAAAAATACAAATGATTATTGAAACACTTAAGATGCTAGTTAAAACTGTTCGTTATGTTTTAGAGTGAATTTGAGATCTTAAATGAGTTGTGATTAAGTATAACAGAATCTTGAGCATTTTGTAGATATTTATGTTTTCTTCTTTGAGTGGTAAGTTACGGGTTAAGCTTAATTCGACTAATTCAATATTGAAAAATTCCGTTAGTAAAATTAGTTAAAAAATATTTTGGATACGATGGTGAAGAATGAATTTGGGTACGATGTACTGCTAGTATTCTAAAATCAGTTCCTGAAATTTGACAATTAGTTGCATTAACAAGTAACCCTGATATTGCTAATAACAGATAATGAATTTCTGGTTTAGTTTGATTAGTTGATTTGCAAATTGCTGTATTAGTGTATTGAGACGGTAATGAAAATATCCAGTTGGTATGAATTTCAGAAAACAAGATTTGAAAAAATGGTTTAAAAAATTAGATTCATAACTATGGGCTCGAACATCATGCAAAGAAATTACTGACAAATTTTAAGTGCATTGGATTCACAAATGTGTAAGTCATTATGGTGAAAGGTTTTATACATCTTATGATCTTCACTGTGTAAAAGCGTGTCTTACATAATCCATCTTACATGTTTCTCTGCCCCATTCCAAAAAACAAAAAAATGTATGAATGGTATAACGTTTTAATATTGAATCAGTAGTCGCTAGAGGAATGTTAATAATCAATCTTAAATTATTTGCTATGAAAACAATGTTTCTGTGCATAAAACTATCATAAATAAATTAGAATCTAATTGATTCTGTATTAAATGCAGGTGATTAAAAAAGTTTCGGGATTAACAATATGTCGCTTAATTTACCATGTGGTCTTTGAAGCATGGACGCCCATATGATAGTTTGTAGGGGGGGGGGGCAAAACCTGATCGATTGGGGTATTTTTAATATCATACCTATACTGAATTTTTTTTTGCTGATTCCCCCCTCCCCCCACCCCCCCACCCCCCGAAAAGAAATGAAATGAAAAAAATTATCGCTTACTAAATTTTCGCTGTTCATGCGGTCAAACTTCAGCATATGCCATGACGTTTTAACTTATTACTTTTTAACTATTGACACACTGCAGAGAGTATCTGCATACACTATTGAATGCTTCAACAAAATTACATCACCCCGCGACACATAGTGAAGGAATTAGGACGTGATAGATACATATTCGCTTCAAAAACTACCTTCTGTTTGCATTGGAATGCAGTAAACACAACATCATGTCTGACGTTTTAATTTATCACTTTTTTGCTACTAAAAGATATTCACAACTTATTTTACATACGGCATATGCACCTGCACAATTATATCGCTCTACAGCAAATAGTTGAGGATAGATGATGTCATAAATAATGATATGCGCCAAATCGTACTCCCACAGACAGTTGCTCTTTTCCACTAATGTCAGCCGTTTCATCTGCCAGTAATGAAAACGCTGATGATCTGTTTACCTCATCAATAATCTCGTTTTGTATCACGGAGCCACATGTACTTATTAAATCATTTTGCACTATGTGTGATGTATATTTCGTTTTTCCACAATAGTTTTGCATATGATCCGCCAACACTTTGTCCCCCGCACTTACTCTCAACAAAAGTAAATCCTGAAAGTTTCCTTCGCTTGAATTCTTTCCTCTGATGGATATGTCATGAGTGCCACAGAAAATTAAAGTAGCAAGAATTGATTTCAGTTTTATTCTGTTTACCAGCTCCGTGATCCCACTATCTAACTGTTCGATCACGTTTTTCTTTCTCATTTCTAAGGACTCACAAAAACTTTTAGCCTTACTCGTAGATTCTAGATGCCAACTGCTCTTTTCATGGCCTCGAGCATCTTCATGAAAATGTTTGTAATCTTGATGAGCCTTTATCACGAAAGCACCAAATATTCCTCTTTTTAAAAGAGGTTTGAAACGACTAAAAAACTTACAAAGGCCCCCCTTCAACTTGGGCGAGTATACTAGCCATGAGTACTTTTGTAGCCAAGTTTTTTGAAAAGGCCTTTTGATAGTTTTTTTTCTCATCAATGTCCTTTTTGAAATCATAAGTCACATTTAGAGCACGTATGTTTGTTATTAATTGATACTTGACTTCGTCTGACACTGAATCATTTATGTATTCACCTAAATCAAAGCTGTGATTAACTGTTAATGAACTACTAACGAACTCTGGCTTGTTAACGGTGGAAACCGAAGCGGGTGGGTTGACGTCATCGAAGTCAGTAGCATCAGGAGTAATGATATCAGCAGACTCAGGGCTAATGGTGGAAGGACATTGTTGCAACGTGAAGTCAGGAGATGGTGTTGAGAGTTTAGAAGTAGTTGTGGGACGCACTTTCGAAGGTATTATTGGATCTGGAACTTTTAATGAGTCATCGAGGTTCCTTTTCTGTGTAGCAGTATCACCTATTTTGTCCAAGAAATTCCTGATATGCATCCCTGAAATAAATATTTCTGACTCGATTAGGTCAGAACGAGTGAGCCACTATTTTGCGAGATCAATGTGGCAGTATACTCACCAAATATTGAGAGAAAAGATGAAGCCTGATACTGGCAATGAATAAACACGGTGGTATTGCCGGTTGAGAGTCGACAGGGGCAAGATCAAGGATGTGGACGAGTCTCTTCCTTTCTTCCAAACCACTGAAGAACTACTTTAGAGATATATAGCAATGTCGGCGTATATTGTGTATATAGCACTCGGTGCCTCACGTCGACTGCGAGCACGACGCACAACCTAAAATGTGCGTTTCCTAGCGTAGCGCGAAGGTATAATAGTATTGCTTAATTGGCGGTTGATTTGAACCAGCATTATACGCCAGTTATGCTAAACTAGCAAGTAAATACTGCATTATTATATATCAGATTGACTAAAAGATTAAATAAAAGATAGTCGCTTGCATAAAACAAAATAAATAAAGCAATTAATGTTGTAAACCGTGAACACTATATATATTCCCCGAGAACTAGGGGGGGGCCGCGGCCCCCCCCTGCCCCCGGGCATGGGCGCCCCTGTGTGTAAAATATAGTTGAATGTTTCTCGCCGCATTCTGAAGTAGCCGAAGAATTTTTCATCATCTCTGATTAGACCAGGGAAAAGTAAAGCACATTCTCCTTGAATTTCCCTGTTAATATCACTAATCCAACATTCCTTTTCATTTTCCAACAAGAAGAGTCTTAGCACAGAATTATCTAAAAACATCCACCCACCTTACATTTTTAATGAAATGAACAAGTAATTCCGATTTTCACTGTGACAACTGCACTGACGAGCGCGCACGACAAACTCCGATATACTGTGACCACAACCACACTGACGAGCGCGCACGACATTTTCGCATGCGTTGTAGGTTGTCAGAGTAAATCATAATTAGTATATGCCTGTCCTCCATTCTCCTAATAAAAAGTGCTTCCTTGTCGTTTTTCTACCTTTGGAAAGTATAATGTATCCTTTTACTAGTTGTCTCTCTTCCTCCTTGTGGTACATAAATTATAATGACTCAGAGTGCTGTCTTGACTTGCCAATTCGGGGTCAGCCATCCGCTAGATCCTGTATTCCTTTCGCTACTAAGTGTACATAATAATCCTGTTCATTAAATTTTCCTCATCTCTCGTGTAACAGTACAAAATACAATTGTTGCATACACCAATGTGCCAAATGTCATGAGATGCCACCTAATATGGTATGGGATCCAATTTTGCCGGCTAAAGGCAGTAACTCAACAAGGAACTGACTCCAGTAGTAGTCGGATGTCCCGTCAAGAAATATTCAGCCACGCATCATCTACAGCCATCAGTAACTTCGATAGTATTTTTGGTACAGGACATTAAGCACGAAACGACTTTGCGATTGTGTCCCAGATATCTTCAATTGGATTTTCGTCTGGTGATCTAGGTGGAATTGTTCAGAAATTAATGGACGCCATCTAAGAAGACGTGGTCCCATGACGGGAGTTAATGCCGGAAATTACATATTTACGAAACAGTCTTGACGTTAAACTCACTAATAATTTTCAAAACCAAATGCCTCATGCATCTAGTGCCAAATAATTTTCTAGGTTAGATACCTGTTAATTCATGTCGTGCGGCCATAATAACATGTTGAAAACCTTTCACACGGTTCGCGGGAGTGTAATACTGCACAGCACATTTAAACTTTTCTTCCCCGGTTCTGTCCCTATCTGAACATATGCATCATCCTATCAAATAACACTTGGCACTTTGGTGTATTATCGAAATAGTAGAAATATTCACATAAAACTAGTTATTTACTTTATCATACAGAATAGTAGTTACTAATGGGATCGGTACTATCAAATAACTAGTTTACAGTAAATTCTTAAGCTCTTCAAACGAATTTTAAGCCATTTATTGGGCGTGCACAGTCCCGCCGCTAGCTGTTTGAACGCCCTTGTGCTGTACCGATTATGCCGCCCTCTGTCTAACTACAGCCAGTGGTGGATCTAGGAATTTGGCGCCCCTTCGAACATTATTTTGCCCACGCCTGGAGCATCAGTTGCGCTAAAAAGAAAAGGAAAAAAAAAGAGGTCGCAGGCGCTGAAAATTTTTTCGCGTCGACAATGGAGTGGCAACTATCGCAGGGAGGTGGCTGTCGATCACTCGATTTGCCACCCCCCCTCGACGTGCCGCCCGCGTGCGGTACACGCCTTGCTCACCCGCTTTCGGCGGGCCTGGGCGCGCAAAAATCAGAGTCGTATTAAAATTCTTGGTAATGCTATTAACTTTCTTATGGATTTTCTTCCCGTTTACAGAACATATGCTTCTTGCATTTCTAATGTTCTGCCTTAGAATTTCAAGTAACTACGGTCTCTGCTACAATTCACAACAATGAACTATTATCACAGCCGCACTACAGATTAACGCTTAAAATGTTACCAACGCCATCATCAAAATCCAATTAATGTCAGCTGCGTGAGTCATAAGCTATGAACCACCTTGTAAAACTTGATGAAATACCAACATCCATGTGTGGATGATGTCACTACTACTAGAAAAATGATAGCAGGTTACAACTGCAACGCATCAGGGGCCAGAAGTCTGAAATTGAGTGATGAGTGTACTTAACACCACTAAATCCCTACATGTGAGAACCGATATTAAAACAAATATACCTGAGTCACGATTGGAGACACTTGCCAGGATTCAACCATAAGATTACTAAGAAAAACTAAAAT
>JARYHS010012938.1:0-15196 GCA_031002005.1 Vandiemenella viatica | reverse complement strand
TTTAATTAATGCTAATTGAATTGCGGGGAGGGGTCTCACATCTGTAACCTCAGATTGACCTTATTATTTCCTTATGTACAGCGGTCAAGCGGACAGTTTTTTCCCCATGTATTCTTATGGAGAATGGAGTGAGCCCACTTTTTCCCCCATGGCGGGGAGCCTTAATTGATTTTAATTAATGCTAATTGAATTGCGGGGAGGGGGTCTCACATCTGTAACCTCAGATTGATCTTATTATTTCCTTATGTACAGCGGTCAGCGGACAGTTTTTTCCCCATGTATTCTTATGGAGGATGGAGTGAGCCTTTTTCCCCCATGGCGGGGAAGCCTTAATTAATGCTAATTGAATTGCGGGAGGGGGTCTCACATCTGTAACCTCAGATTGACTTATTATTTCCTTATGTACAGCGGTCAGCGGACGTTTTTTCCCCATGTATTCTTATGGAGGATGGAGTGAGCCCTTTTTCCCCCATGTATTCTTATGGACCTGTCTTTGCAGACAGTTTGGAGCGGAGGGGAGCCGAGGAACTAGGGGAGTTTAATTGAATGCGGGTTCGTAATTGAATGCACAGCTGCGCCACAACCGGATTATCGCTCCCCTCGCAGCTGCAGGATGCGGGTCCGTAATTGAATGCGCACACCCGGAAGCCATCAATTATCGCTCCCCTCGCAGCTGCATGATGCGGGTTCGTAATTGAATGTGCACAGCTGCGCCACACGCATCAATTATCGCTCCCCTCGCAGCTGCATGATGCGGGTTCGTAATTGAATGAGCACAGCTGCGCCACACCCGAATTATCGCAGGATAACAATAAGCGACTGTGTGACTCATGTCTCCCACTATGACAGCTGCAACCGGAACACCCGGTATATTGACCGCCCATTTATGCGCTTCAGTATTTTTAGATCACAACAAATTAACGATATCTCTAACTACCTCCATTTTTACACCCACCATCTGAGACATTGGCGTTTTCATGCTTATTCATAATTGCTTCTGTCTTGCTACTAAATAAGATATTAGATTTGAACTGATATAAATGTCACCACCGAGGTTGGTGGTGTAACGGTTAGCGTTCTGGCCCGCCCGGGTATCCAGATTTGGGTTTTCCATGGTTTCCCAAGTCACTCCATGAAAACGCCTGGATGCTTCCTTCAAAAGGCCGTGGCTGAATTCCTTCCCATTCCTTGCCCCCCCATCATTTCCCGTCTATAAAGACATCGCTGTTAAGAGACATTAAAAATAAAAAAACACACAAGTTATCATTGTGTTATAGTCTAAATTACGAGATACCACTTCCTGAACTATCAACGGAAAATAACCTTCTGGTTTTTCCAATACCTTTCTTTTCTTCCACAATACCTTGCAAAATGTGTTCTACAACAGCCGATTTTGTTGGTTGGCCTGGTCTTGCCTATCACTAATGTTCTTTATTTATTACTAGCTGAGGTACCCGGCTTCACTCAGAGAGTTGATGTGAGATAGTGTAGTAATTGTAATAAAATGATAAACATTAAAATGTAAGAGGTAATTTTTTTTTATTGAAAACATTTTCTAACTTTTCGAATACTTGTTTCCGAACACCATTTTTCATTTTGTTATCCGGGGTATATATGTACAAATTTTTATAATTTTCTACTCGATAGTATAGACCGCGAGAGAAGCAGGAGTCTTTGGGGTTGATGCCACAATGTTTTAAAGTTTGTCTTTGCGCTGTGTTAATTGTAAAACTATAGGCTAATTTGATTGGAAATTGCAGTCTTTTCAGTAAAGATCAGAGCTATTCTGAGGATTAATACTATGTGTTTCGATTCTGGAGTTTCCCCGGTCATGTAATGTAGAACTTCCTGTGGAGGTGCTTCCAGTGGTGGTGATCGAATTTTTCCATTCATGCAACAGAATCCTGGTGTTTCTCCACTGAATTTTTTCGCGTTGCAAAATTGTTAGATGTTATCCATTTTTCTGATTACGAAGTGGTTGTTTTTGTTATATTGTTTTGTCGGGTCGTAGTGGAATGCTTCATTTTTCAGGTTATACTGTTTACTTGTCCTCGTCCGCGCTTCTCGTAGGGTGATATTTTCATGGGTGGCTTGCGTCCGCAGCAACCTGACCTTCACATCTTTCACAACTTGGGTCGTCATGTAGTTACGCCTTAACACTTCCGTTGTTCGGTTTCAAGTTTAAACTGTAGGTTCTCTACACCCTGTTAAGTTCAAGTAGGCTAGGATAGAGGCGGTATGCGCAGGCAATAAAAAACCCTGGTCATAATGACCAAACGAGCCATTACTCCGTACTTCAGGTGAATGTTGGGTTGGTTCCTCCAAAAGACCATGCCTGAATTCCATCCCGATCCTTGCACCAGTCCTATCACACCTCGTGATCGGTAAAGATCTGGCCTAGCATTTGGGAGGGTGTGGGCTCGAATCCCCGTCCGGGCATCCAGATTTGAGTTTTCCATGGTTTCCCCAAATCACTCCAGGCGAATGATGGGATGATTTCTTCATTTGCCATGGCCGAATTCCACCCCGTTCCTCGTCCACTGTCCTTTTCCCCCGCCTCTAAAGGCCTCGATGTCGACGAGGCGTAGAACCATTAAAAAAAGAAAACCCCGACCACCAACTCCAGATGAATGCCGAGTTATTCATTCAAAATACCATGCCTAAATTCATTTCCAGTCCTTGCCGCCAGTCCTTTCACGCGTCCAATGACCTCGTTGTTGACGAGACTTAAAAAAAAAAAAAATATCAAGAAGAATTGTGTTGGGGCGTGCAGAGGCTACCGTGAGTGTGTCTTGTTGCCTTCAGTTGAGGGCTATGCCTGCTTAATAAATTCAGCATTGGAGTGAGAGAGGATGCAGTTCTACCCCAGTTGCTCAATAATGAAGCCGACATGTTCCTTGGATATTCCAGTATGGTTTGCGATACGCTTTTTGAGTGATTCACCGGTCGAATCAAATTGTTGAGGTATGCGATGATCATCGTTTTGCTGAAGTGATCGGACGTCGGCTGCATTTATCATCTACAATTATGGCCTTTACATTCTCGCAATCACCAAATTTTAGTGCCAATCGATTTACAGTATACCTATCAACGGCATTGCCGGTATAAACAGCATTGAAACGACGATGAATCGTAGTAGGAATCACTTTGTCAGCAGTTAAAAATTCGATAACAGCACGATGTTTAACTCGCGTTGGCACAACACTAGAACACTTCTCCATAATTCCGGACAACAAATCCTTACTTCTCAGTACTTTCAAATAAAATGTAATGTCGCTTGGTATGTATGGTCTGGCGTCAGAGTTTTTCAGTCGTAACAGCCTTACCTAAGGACAGGAATGAACACGTTTACCTCCACCACCACGGACTAGACCTGATTACTACCCAAATGGACTGCTAGTGCCAGTGTACAGATATGGCCAGCCCGGTACTGTTGTTTTTGTCTGTGTATCAGCTCAATGCTGGTGATTCTAAGCGCTTGACGATAGGTTTATCGTCCAAACACGACGTCAAAATCGTTGCCTCCTTCAAAAAGGCGAAGGCTGAATACCTTCCCGTTCCTTGTCTCCAGTCACATCCCGCCTCTAATGACCTCGACTTCGACAAGGCGTAAAACCATAAGTAAAAAGAAAAAAAAAATCTTAAGCCCAGTACGTTTTCATTTACTTTAGAATTACCGTCAATATTTTCTATTGCAGAGACTAAATGCTGATCAGTGCAGAAATGATTACATTCGTCCACGTTTCAGACGATGCAGGTTTAATTTTTGAGAATTTTTAATGTTCTGCAGTGTCATACAGGTGATTTAATGTTCTTTCTTCAATGCATTCCACTCGTCTTCTTTTCAGAGTTATTGCTTGTATGCCGGTCTGAATATCTACTCTGATGTGTGAGTTTTTAAAGCAAAGTAATGAATCAGCAGTTGTTGGAGATGTAGGTTATATTGAATGCGTAGAGACGTCTGGCTTATCACAACATCAGCAAAGTCAGTTCTGAACAAGGGAAGTTAGAGTAATATCTCCTCCACAAACCAGTCTAAAAACTTTACGAGACAAAGTTTTATATTCGTGCTGTAGTATCCCCCAAGATTAATACGAAAGATTTTACACAATTTCTAACAGTCTGAACGTTGGCTATATAAAAGTGACGATGTTATTATTATTATCACCGAAAACGTGCATCGGATGTCGAAAGTCAAGAGGATCATAGAATACCGAGCCTGGTGGGTGAGCAGTAACGTTCGGATATATCGTTCGCGAGGATATGCAGCACGGTTTTAGAGTCAGATTTTCTTTCGTTTCCCAAAAATCACTCGAGGCTAGTGTCGGGATCGCCCCCATGCAGTACTCCTTTGAGAGTAATTTTTTATATGCCGATATAACTACCGTGCCCGGTAGGTGAGTTTTTTTAGGATTGGGACTGTCATGTGGAGGTGGAGAGTTCAATTCCCGATCCGGCTGTTCATTAGAATCTGTTGTAGTACCACTTTAGACGCAAATAGCCGTTTATCGCCTATAGTAGCTGCGACAGCGAAAAACACGGCTAGTGGTGTTTTTGTCCGTAGGAAGGGATGTTTTTATTATTATTATTATTCCTAGCCATTTGAGGCAATTTTTTCTTGTATTTTTGACCAAGAGTCCTCGATAAGTTATGGACATTCAAAAGTAACAGAGTTTCGACTTACCGTGCACTCTGCCTATGTCGCGGCTAACAAGTCTATGGTATTGAGTTTCGACGTGGGCAACGGCCAAGGCGCCGGTCACTGCGAGTTGCACACTGATGAGGTTCCTCCAAAAATGAATCACCGTTGGTTGTTAGGCTCAGTATTTGGGTAAGAAGATACTATTTTAACCCCAGCAACCGTTCGGCAGGTGACTGTGTGTTTCTCGCGTGGAACTACGATCTGGGGCATGCGGTGTTGAATAAGTCGGACACTACGTCCAAACTTGGATTAGCACGTTTTATTCTTCATAAGTCAGTGTAACTCTGGTACTGTGTCCTACATTTTTGAGTACCACAACCGGTTCAAAATCATGCTTAGACGTTAACTCTATCGAAACTGTTATATCCAAGGGGCGGGTTTGTTTCAGATACCATCATTAATTACAGTTCATGCATGAGACAGGCGACGAAAAAGTGGGGTAGAACCCCCCCATGGCTCATAACTGACCAAAAAATCATCAGTAACATGTGTTCCAAGTACCAAACTCTTCACATCAACGTCGTATCATTTAACTCACACTACAGACCTCACTGCCATTCAATATCGTGGGTACTAGGTACAAAACTGTACACATCATCAGCACCACCTCTATCCCACACCACAAGCCTTTTCTGCCATTCAGTAATATTTGCCCACTTACCACGAGTATCAGGGTAGACATATGGTCATCAGACAGATATCATAACTCCCATATTCATACTAGGTCTCACATACAAATCCATACGTCACCACACACAAGCACACAAAAATATAACTAACTAAAAAACCATCAGACAGACGTTAGAGTGTGTGCAAAGGATGCCATGTTTTCACCATACACATCAGTGCTTATCCCATACGGATTATTCATCACACCCAATAGATTGCATGTATCATCAACTTATAGGTAGCCAGTGACTGTGAAATCTCAAAGTCGAGTAGAATCCTATAGTGATAGACACACAACGACATCGGAAGACGCACATACACACACACTCACATGTCCACACATACACATAGTTCCATACATCAACACACACGTACACGTAACTGGAGGAAAGTGACTGAACACCCTACATCCAGACTGAATAGTTACAGGATGTATGAAGTGTGACATGTCTTTGCCACACAGCTCAGTGCTCTTCACACCCAACTGATTACATCTACATAGGTGGCCACTGATGGAAAAATCTCGAGTAGACACCATAATCAGACACACACGAACACGCACACACACATATTTCCATGCATATACCACAATTCCATACGTCAACACATACATACAAGCAACTGAAGGAAAGGGACTCCACACACGACGTCCATACTGAGGTGTTACATGATAGGCAGAGGATAGCATGTCTTTGCAATACAGCTCAGTGCTCACCACACTTACCGGATAATATTATCGATGAAAGGTGTTGACAGTGTGTGTGTGTACAAACGCCGAAATCACCATAACAACTACAACCATCAGTAGGAAGGCAGAACTTATGTTAAGTCAGGTTAATACAGAATGTTAAAGTGTTTGTTATAGTTGGTTAGAGTAAATTCAGTTTAGGTTATTTCAACTCACATTCACATGGTGTCACTGATGCATGGCAATCCAAAAGTGTTTGCTGAGGTGGCTTGGGCCCCACAGTAAGCGGCTGCTGCGTAGAAAAAATACAAACGCGTTGTATCCGGATAACCGGCGCGCAAAATACCGGTCTTCTTAGGTCGTGCAAAATACCGGTCTCTTAGGCCGCGGTGGGGCCCAAGCCGCCTCAGCAAACACTTTTGGATTGCCATGCATCAGTGACACCATGTGAATGTGAGTTGAAATAACCTAAACTGAATTTACTCTAACCAACTATAACAAACACTTTAACATTCTGTATTAACCTGACTTAACATAAGTTCTGCCTTCCTACTGATGGTTGTAGTTGTTATGGTGATTTCGGCGTTTGTACACACACACACTGTCAACACCTTTCATCGATAATATTATCCGGTAAGTGTGGTGAGCACTGAGCTGTATTGCAAAGACATGCTATCCTCTGCCTATCATGTAACACCTCAGTATGGACGTCGTGTGTGGAGTCCCTTTCCTTCAGTTGCTTGTATGTATGTGTTGACGTATGGAATTGTGGTATATGCATGGAAATATGTGTGTGTGCGTGTTCGTGTGTGTCTGATTATGGTGTCTACTCGAGATTTTTCCATCAGTGGCCACCTATGTAGATGTAATCAGTTGGGTGTGAAGAGCACTGAGCTGTGTGGCAAAGACATGTCACACTTCATACATCCTGTAACTATTCAGTCTGGATGTAGGGTGTTCAGTCACTTTCCTCCAGTTACGTGTACGTGTGTGTTGATGTATGGAACTATGTGTATGTGTGGACATGTGAGTGTGTGTGTATGTGCGTCTTCCGATGTCGTTGTGTGTCTATCACTATAGGATTCTACTCGACTTTGAGATTTCACAGTCACTGGCTACCTATAAGTTGATGATACATGCAATCTATTGGGTGTGATGAATAATCCGTATGGGATAAGCACTGATGTGTATGGTGAAAACATGGCATCCTTTGCACACACTCTAACGTCTGTCTGATGGTTTTTTAGTTAGTTATATTTTTGTGTGCTTGTGTGTGGTGACGTATGGATTTGTATGTGAGACCTAGTATGAATATGGGAGTTATGATATCTGTCTGATGACCATATGTCTACCCTGATACTCGTGGTAAGTGGGCAAATATTACTGAATGGCAGAAAAGGCTTGTGGTGTGGGATAGAGGTGGTGCTGATGATGTGTACAGTTTTGTACCTAGTACCCACGATATTGAATGGCAGTGAGGTCTGTAGTGTGAGTTAAATGATACGACGTTGATGTGAAGAGTTTGGTACTTGGAACACATGTTACTGATGATTTTTTGGTCAGTTATGAGCCATGGGGGGGTTCTACCCCACTTTTTCGTCGCCTGTCTCATGCATGAACTGTAATTAATGATGGTATCTGAAACAAACCCGCCCCTTGGATATAACAGTTTCGATAGAGTTAACGTCTAAGCATGATTTTGAACCGGTTGTGGTACTCAAAAATGTAGGACACAGTACCAGAGTTACACTGACTTATGAAGAATAAAACGTGCTAATCCAAGTTTGGACGTAGTGTCCGACTTATTCAACACCGCATGCCCCAGATCGTAGTTCCACGCGAGAAACACACAGTCACCTGCCGAACGGTTGCTGGGGTTAAAATAGTATCTTCTTACCCAAATACTGAGCCTAACAACCAACGGTGATTCATTTTTGGAGGAACCTCATCAGTGTGCAACTCGCAGTGACCGGCGCCTTGGCCGTTGCCCACGTCGAAACTCAATACCATAGACTTGTTAGCCGCGACATAGGCAGAGTGCACGGTAAGTCGAAACTCTGTTACTTTTGAATGTCCATAACTTATCGAGGACTCTTGGTCAAAAATACAAGAAAAAATTGCCTCAAATGGCTAGGAATAATAATAATAATAATAAAAACATCCCTTCCTACGGACAAAAACACCACTAGCCGTGTTTTTCGCTGTCGCAGCTACTATAGGCGATAAACGGCTATTTGCGTCTAAAGTGGTACTACAACAGATTCTAATGAACAGCCGGATCGGGAATTGAACTCTCCACCTCCACATGACAGTCCCAATCCTAAAAAAACTCACCTACCGGGCACGGTAGTTATATCGGCATATAAAAAATTACTCTCAAAGGAGTACTGCATGGGGGCGATCCCGACACTAGCCTCGAGTGATTTTTGGGAAACGAAAGAAAATCTGACTCTAAAACCGTGCTGCATATCCTCGCGAACGATATATCCGAACGTTACTGCTCACCCACCAGGCTCGGTATTCTATGATCCTCTTGACTTTCGACATCCGATGCACGTTTTCGGTGATAATAATAATAACATCGTCACTTTTATATAGCCAACGTTCAGACTGTTAGAAATTGTGTAAAATCTTTCGTATTAATCTTGGGGGATACTACAGCACGAATATAAAACTTTGTCTCGTAAAGTTTTTAGACTGGTTTGTGGAGGAGATATTACTCTAACTTCCCTTGTTCAGAACTGACTTTGCTGATGTTGTGATAAGCCAGACGTCTCTACGCATTCAATATAACCTACATCTCCAACAACTGCTGATTCATTACTTTGCTTTAAAAACTCACACATCAGAGTAGATATTCAGACCGGCATACAAGCAATAACTCTGAAAAGAAGACGAGTGGAATGCATTGAAGAAAGAACATTAAATCACCTGTATGACACTGCAGAACATTAAAAATTCTCAAAAATTAAACCTGCATCGTCTGAAACGTGGACGAATGTAATCATTTCTGCACTGATCAGCATTTAGTCTCTGCAATAGAAAATATTGACGGTAATTCTAAAGTAAATGAAAACGTACTGGGCTTAAGATTTTTTTTTCTTTTTACTTATGGTTTTACGCCTTGTCGAAGTCGAGGTCATTAGAGGCGGGATGTGACTGGAGACAAGGAACGGGAAGGTATTCAGCCTTCGCCTTTTTGAAGGAGGCAACGATTTTGACGTCGTGTTTGGACGATAAACCTATCGTCAAGCGCTTAGAATCACCAGCATTGAGCTGATACACAGACAAAAACAACAGTACCGGGCTGGCCATATCTGTACACTGGCACTAGCAGTCCATTTGGGTAGTAATCAGGTCTAGTCCGTGGTGGTGGAGGTAAACGTGTTCATTCCTGTCCTTAGGTAAGGCTGTTACGACTGAAAAACTCTGACGCCAGACCATACATACCAAGCGACATTACATTTTATTTGAAAGTACTGAGAAGTAAGGATTTGTTGTCCGGAATTATGGAGAAGTGTTCTAGTGTTGTGCCAACGCGAGTTAAACATCGTGCTGTTATCGAATTTTTAACTGCTGACAAAGTGATTCCTACTACGATTCATCGTCGTTTCAATGCTGTTTATACCGGCAATGCCGTTGATAGGTATACTGTAAATCGATTGGCACTAAAATTTGGTGATTGCGAGAATGTAAAGGCCATAATTGTAGATGATAAATGCAGCCGACGTCCGATCACTTCAGCAAAACGATGATCATCGCATACCTCAACAATTTGATTCGACCGGTGAATCACTCAAAAAGCGTATCGCAAACCATACTGGAATATCCAAGGAACATGTCGGCTTCATTATTGAGCAACTGGGGTAGAACTGCATCCTCTCTCACTCCAATGCTGAATTTATTAAGCAGGCATAGCCCTCAACTGAAGGCAACAAGACACACTCACGGTAGCCTCTGCACGCCCCAACACAATTCTTCTGATATTTTTTTTCTTTTTTAAGTCTCGTCAACAACGAGGTCATTGGACGCGTGAAAGGACTGGCGGCAAGGACTGGAAATGAATTTAGGCATGGTATTTTGAATGAATAACTCGGCATTCATCTGGAGTTGGTGGTCGGGGTTTTCTTTTTTTAATGGTTCTACGCCTCGTCGACATCGAGGCCTTTAGAGGCGGGGGAAAAGGACAGTGGACGAGGAACGGGGTGGAATTCGGCCATGGCAAATGAAGAAATCATCCCATCATTCGCCTGGAGTGATTTGGGGAAACCATGGAAAACTCAAATCTGGATGCCCGGACGGGGATTCGAGCCCACACCCTCCCAAATGCTAGGCCAGATCTTTACCGATCACGAGGTGTGATAGGACTGGTGCAAGGATCGGGATGGAATTCAGGCATGGTCTTTTGGAGGAACCAACCCAACATTCACCTGAAGTACGGAGTAATGGCTCGTTTGGTCATTATGACCAGGGTTTTTTATTGCCTGCGCATACCGCCTCTATCCTAGCCTACTTGAACTTAACAGGGTGTAGAGAACCTACAGTTTAAACTTGAAACCGAACAACGGAAGTGTTAAGGCGTAACTACATGACGACCCAAGTTGTGAAAGATGTGAAGGTCAGGTTGCTGCGGACGCAAGCCACCCATGAAAATATCACCCTACGAGAAGCGCGGACGAGGACAAGTAAACAGTATACCTGAAAAATGAAGCATTCCACCACGACCCGACAAAACAATATAACAAAACAACCACTTCGTAATCAGAAAAATGGATAACATCTAACAATTTTGCAACGCGAAAAAATTCAGTGGAGAAACACCAGGATTCTGTTGCGTGAATGGAAAAATTCGATCACCACCACTGGAAGCACCTCCACAGGAAGTTCTACATTACATGACCGGGGAAACTCCAGAATCGAAACACATAGTATTAATCCTTCAGAATAGCTCTGATCTTTACTGATAAGACTGCAATTTCCAATCAAATTAGCCTATAGTTTTACAATTAACACAGCGCAAAGACAACTTTAAAACATTGTGGCATCAACCCCAAGATTCCTGCTTCTCTCGCGGTCTATACTATCGAGTAGAAAATTATAAAAATTTGTACATATATACCCCGGATAACAAAATGAAAAATGGTGTTCGGAAAACAAGTATTCGAAAAGTTAGAAAATGTTTTCAATAAAAAAAATTACCTCTTACATTTTAATGTTTATCATTTTATTACAATTACTTACACTATCTCACATCAACTCTCTGAGTGAAGCCGGGTACCTCAGCTAGTAATAAATAAAGAACATTAGTGATAGGCAAGACCAGGCCAACCAACAAAATCGGCTGTTGTAGAACACATTTTGCAAGGTATTGTGGAAGAAAAGAAAGGTATTGGAAAAACCAGAAGGTTATTTTCCGTTGATAGTTCAGGAAGTGGTATCTCGTAATTTAGACTATAACACAATGATAACTTGTGTGTTTTTTTTTATTTTTAATGTCTCTTAACAGCGATGTCTTTATAGACGGGAAATGATGGGGGGCAAGGAATGGGAAGGAATTCAGCCACGGCCTTTTGAAGGAAGAATCCAGGCGTTTTCATGGAGTGACTTGGGAAACCATGGAAAACCCAAATCTGGATACCCGGGTGGGCCAGAACGCTAACCGTTACACCACCAACCTCGGTGGTGACATTTATATCAGTTCAAATCTAATATCTTATTTAGTAGCAAGACAGAAGCAATTATGAATAAGCATGAAAACGCCAATGTCTCAGATGGTGGGTGTAAAAATGGAGGTAGTTAGAGATATCGTTAATTTGCTGTGATCTAAAAATACTGAAGCGCATAAATGGGCGGTCAATATACCGGGTGTTCCGGTTGCAGCTGTCATAGTGGGAGACATGAGTCACACAGTCGCTTATTGTTATCCTGCGATAATTCGGGTGTGGCGCAACTGTGCTCATTCAATTACGAACCCGCATCATGCAGCTGCGAGGGGAGCGATAATTCGAGTGTGGCGCAGCTGTGCACATTCAATTACGAACCCGCATGATGCAGCTGCGAGGGGAGCGATAATTGATGGCTTCCGGGTGTGGCGCAGCTGTGCACATTCAATTACGAACCCGCATCATGCAGCTGCGAGGGGAGCGATAATTAAGGGCTTCCGGGGTGTGGCGCAGCTGTGCACATTCAATTACGAACCCGCATTCAATTAAACTCCCCTAGTTCCTCGGCTCCCCTCCGCTCCAAACTGTCTGCAAAGACAGGTCCATAAGCAATACATGGGGGAAAAAGTGGGCTCACTCCATCCTCCATAAGAATACATGGGGAAAAAACTGTCCGCTGACCGCTGTACATAAGGAAATAATAAGATCAATCTGAGGTTACAGATGTGAGACCCCCCTCCCCGCAATTTAATTAGCATTAATTAAAATCAATTAAGGCTCCCCGCCATGGGGGAAAAAGTGGGCTCACTCCATCCTCCATAAGAATACATGGGGAAAAAACTGTCCGCTGACCGCTGTACATAAGGAAATAATAAGATCAATCTGAGGTTACAGATGTGAGACCCCCTCCCCGCAATTCAATTAGCATTAATTAAGGCTCCCCGCCATGGGGGAAAAAGTGGGCTCACTCCATCCTCCATAAGAATACATGGGGAAAAAACTGTCCGCTGACCGCTGTACATAAGGAAATAATAAGATCAATGTGAGGTTACAGATGTGAGACCCCCTCCCCGCAATTCAATTAGCATTAATTAAAATCAATTAAGGCTCCCCGCAATTCAATTAAAATCAATTAAGGCTCCCACGCAATTCAATTAAAATCAATTAAAATCAATTAAGGACCCCACGCAATTCAATTAAAATCAATTAAAATCAATTAAGGACCCCACGCAATTCAATTAAAATCAATTAACATCAATTAAAAACTGGCAACAAACATATGTTTACCATCTACTAAAGTTGATGTGTCGAGCACAAATCTACATTTTTTTTTTTTATCCATTCTCGAAGGAACATTGCACACATATACTGTAAAATAAGTGGAAAAATAATGTTTACATTTAGTTTTCAAATCTGCACCCAGTTACGCAGAATCTTTTGCACAGTCCTATAAAATGGGATCAAACATCAGAACTTTTATATCCAGCCCCCCTGGAATACCGGGTACTCGAGTAGTCACTCTATATAATATGAAGTTAAAAACGTACTTCCTCACAAATATACCTAAATTCTAACCGTAATTTACTACATTAAATGTTGTATAAAACACACTTTTCAAAATTAAGAGTTCTTCTATGAAGGATATAAAGAAAAACGCGATTTTGTTTTTAAGAAAAATTTTAATGTTGATTTTAAACGCCGAAGAGTAAATGAAATGATTATCAACGACATTTTGCGCTATCTTTATGTTCTATATTGGTCCTTCTCTGTAAGTAACGAGGTATTTTTGCTTAATTCTGATAGATGGAATTAGAACAGCCTGTTGACAAAAGTCAAGTTACTTAATGTGGTAATGAAACACAAGAAATGCGTGCAAAGAAATACTAGAGACAAATGTTAGTAAAATAACAGCGGAGGGAGATCTGTGCCTTCAATAACGAGTACTTAAAAGTGCAGTGCAGAAAACTGTTAATGACCATAATATATGTAATTGCGTCGCTGCCTTCAGCATGCATTTGTCATTTAAATTTGGTAATTTAGGAAACAACTGTTTAAATATGGTCGAAATTTCTAGCGATTCTAGTGATTTTCTGCGAGGCAAAAGAGATCTTTTTATTATTATTTTTTTTTTTTTTTTTTTAGCTGCAATAAACAACTATCTATATAAAAGGCTATTTTGGTCATCGAGTCCTTAACGCTCATGTAACGCGCCCGGCCTTCGTTACCGGACTAATTGCGGTCAAAGATGTTACTGTAAAATTGATGTTATGGGCACAATTCCATTTTGTTAAGCAACTGTTAAGGAATAAATTGACAGAACACTGAAAATAAAGTATTTGTAGTGTTTAGGTTAACGTTTAATTATTAGTTGCTTTCTATTTATGTTCGGTCGATATAGATTTTTTCTAGTAATCTCTGTCCAGAGATATTAACGATACAGCAAACTAAGAAATAAGTATCACATTACATAATTTTTAAGATTATTAACTTTATTTAATAACAATGGTATTTAGTAACGCATCTGCGAGGAAATAACTGCTAGTTATTTTTAACGGGCTTACAAGATTTTTATGTTCGATTTTGATATTTCAGCCGTATTATAAGTCACTGTCATAGCAAACTCCATGCAATTAATTGTCATAACTCTTCAACCCGTCATTTTTTAATAGCTTTGAAGCTAGTTGTTAAAAAACATACAAAATTTACAGCTTAAAATAAAGCGGTTATCCAAGAATATTTTCGCGTGAATTGAAAAAATGTTGCTTCTTACATCGTCATTGGTAGTCGAGGCTGTTGCTCCGACAGTGCTAACATTCCTTCACTAAACTGTCTCCATCCTCCGGAAGCAAACAATACGTTGTTCGACTTAAAATCTGACATTTATATAATGTCTCTACTACGCCTGGTGACGAAGCATAAAACTAAAATTTAATCGACACATTAACAACAAAATGTATCTAATTATCATGAATAGTCTGAATTTTCTGAAATGACGCCATTCTGAAGAAACTGTTAAGTAAATCAGAAATCTGTTGTACCTGATGGTTAAAACACATAAGACTTAGCTACAAAGCGAAGTTGTGTGGTGTCCCAGAGGAATATTATCTCGTGATCTTTGTGAGGTATATGTTATTTATGCTCTATGTGTATATATGTTTGTTTATTGTTTTAGCTATTTCAGCAGTTTACTTTGATTATACTCTGGAATTCCCATCTCGAAGTATGTGCGGTATCTGTAGTAAAAAGGTATTCAACAAAACCAATTCTTGTGAAAAAATAGAGCCAAGTCTTGTAGGCAAGGGCGTATCCAGGATCAGAGCTAGAGGGGGAAAAGATTTGAGCTAGGGGGGGGGGCAGTGTTGCCAACTTATGAAAACAAAAGTCGCTAGACCTGGTCTAAAAACTCACTAGATTACGGGATATTTAGAACTAAAAGATTCGCTAGAAATCGCTAAAAAAAAATAAAGAAAAATG
>JARYHS010012936.1:0-17000 GCA_031002005.1 Vandiemenella viatica | reverse complement strand
GTGTTCCATTGCAATTAAATTAAATTAAACTGGCACAAAAAATCTTGTTGGTTTTTCTGAAAATGGGTCAAACATTTCCTCTGATGCACTTATGATCCAGTGTTTAGAGTTGTTTCATTCATCTAGCATATAATTTTCTCATCTCCAATTCCAATTTTAAAACCTGAAATGCCCATTCAGATGACATCCCTAGAGCTTCAGCAATTTCTCGCACTTTCAGTTTACATTTCTCCATATCCATTTTATGCAATTTTGCAACAAGTTCTAGGGTAGTGGCACATCTTGGCTGACCACTATGCAGATCATCATCTAAGATGTCCCGACCAAATTTAAACTCATTTGTCCATTTGAAAACAGTTGGATATGAAGGCGCAGAGTCTTCCAGTGTTTTATGAAAATCCTTTGCTTTCGTACCTTTCTTTACAAGTATTTAATCACTGCTCAAATCTCGATTTTTTCCATCTTCACAAATCACTACACAGGAACAACAACAAAGAGACATGTGCACCACCCACCATCTCTACCTAGAGTACTTATGCATCACATGTTTACTCCTAAAAGATGACCTATTATTATGCAGAGACCTTGTTGTGATAGAACTGACATCTGGTGGAAATTATGAAAATTTTTCAAACCAACCTCATCTGCATGTGTCAAATTCTTTGGCTTGTTTTGGTGGTTTTAGTTATATAAGTGTGGATTTTAATTTTTTTTTAATATATATTTATTTGTGTTTGTGTTGTTCAGATACATTCTTTCTTCAATTTTGATCAGGGATGTGCTTATTGGTTCTATTCTTTCATTGCTAAAAGATTATATTTTAGTAGACCATGCATGCAAAATAGTGTTAGATTAGTTAATCAATTCTTTCATTCATTCAGATTTTTTCTATAATGGATATTTTATTTTCTCAAGACAGCTTAATGTATGTCGCAAACATGTCTAATATGTATTTTAAAAATGTTTTATGATCTGGTGAAAGCTCATACCTTTTACAGTGAGATAAATGGTCATTTCATCTTGGCCAAATTCATTTGTTGCAGAGCAGCGATATGGTCCTGCATCTCGACGACTTAGGTCTTCCAGATGTAGTTCAGCAGCAATTCCATTTGGAATTTGTCTTTCAAGCATTTGTGTGTGACTTGGGGACAAGGATCTGTGGGAAGCTGACCAAGAAATTCTGAGTGGCAAATCTCCTTCTGCTTCACAAATGAGTACAGCTGCTTCTCCTGCTGTGCCACTTTGGTTTAAAACTTTCGATGCAAAGTGTGCAGGAACTGTAATGTAAAATTCAATGCCTTCATATTTTTCCAGGAAGAATAGTGATTTTTAAAGAAATGCTAAGAATTAGGTCTTTACCATTAACACGGAGATAGATGACCTTGCTTAAGCCAGTCCCAATACCATTGCTGGCCTGACAGGTGTAGTGTCCTTCATGGCTAGGATCAGATGCTCTGATAAATACAGATCCATTGGAAGAAATTATGAATTTTGGGTTAGATTCTAAACTTGAGTAGTCATTGTGTTGAGCACCTTGATATAAAATATAAAATATATATATAGAAAGTACAGTGTATATGATTGGGAAATATTGATTATTTTAAATTTTTTTGACTCATTAAAAATTATTAATATCATAGTCTATTAATACCAAATTTGTTAAAACATACCTTTAGATTTCATCCATGTTATAGTTGGAACAGGGAATCCATTAGCTTGACAGTGAAGTGAAACAGGATGTTGAAATAATACTGAAACATCTTGTGGTTCTATTAACCAGGTTGGAGCAACTGTAAAACAAAAATTTCTTTATGAAGTAAACTTCATGAGTTAATTTGTTCTAGAATCAAATGGCATCTATTTATCTTTTCTATAGCGTTGTCAACTAGTAATTCTGGTAACAATGATACACAGATAAATAAAAGGATAAGGGCTACAATACTTAGTGCTGTATAAACTAATTTTATATTATTATTATTACATTGTTTATTATTATTTAATGCAATTGTGTTGGAATGCACACCTTGGTGGTAGTTATCCTACTCACCTACTATTACATTTCGTAAATTTTTATCTTAAATTCTTTCTGTTTTGGAGACTTATTTAACATTTTCTTCAGAAATTCATGTTTCCTTTACCAACAAAAGAAAATATAATGCCTGAAATCTAGTACCATTTTGTTGTCATGGTCATCTCTTCTCGTTTATGTACTGCTACTAATTCTTCCAACATCCGCCCAGGCTTCGTTGCTAATATATGTCATTTACTCTCGCAACTCTCTCTTCGCCTGCCCCCTCTTCCAACTATTCTTACATCAGCTCCTTTATTATGACATTACTGCACATGTACTGTAGCAATTTCAAAAAACAAATTTAGCTGTTCTCCCTTACAGCATACTCAACCTGTTTTTGATACCCATCATGATAAAGAATAGGGAAGAGGGAGTCTAGTGGCAGTTACTGAAATGTGCACACACTGTGGCATGAAACTTAATGCAAAATGAGATTATTATATGATTGCAAGCATGGAGAAGTTAACATGTAATATTTAGAATTTTTGTGTGACAAAGGTAATGGCCTATTTCCTGCTCATCCCTTGTCTACAATCCAGAATATCCTAATTAAAAAAAGGCCAGAACATTAAAAAAAAGAATTTATTACTCTGAGCCACAGGGGGAGTTTCAAGGTAATATGATTTAGGAAGAATTGCTCAAGCAATCCTAAGAACAAGACAGTATAGAATAAGACCTTATGAGTACCCTAGATAAAGTCACAGATTTGACACAAGAGCTTGAGAGATGAGAAAAGGGGAGCCGAAAAGCTATTGGGAGAACAGTGGCACAGGAAATATTCCACTGAACTCATTTATACCATTATATAATATTGGCATACAGGGAGGTTACATCAAACGTTATGAACATTGAATCAGTAGATAAATGTGTGTAAGATATTGCTGGATATTCTAAGAGGTTCTGGTAGCTTTTCTTGTGGACCTTGAGGTAGAGGAATGACCAATGTGTTCAGTTGGAGATCAACAAGTATGGGGTGACCTGGAATGCCAGGGTAACGATTTTAGAGAAGTAGGTACAGGATGGAGGTATATTGGTTTTAGGGAATTATGTATAATGTAAGTGAACAGTAAGGGCTTTTAATGAGGATAATGTGATAAGCCTTATCACAGATGGAGATCTTCAATCCTATGAAAGTCAATATCTTTGTCAGATCACTGATGGTGGTCTTTTGACAAGTATACAATGTAATTTATTAATTAGCATGATTATTACTTCGTTGGTAGGGAATTTCATGAACACATGGGACTGATTAAAGATTTGTACCAAAAAAAATTGTACTTGTGTTTGTGTGCAGACCTACTATCAACTGTGGTATGCTGAGGTATCTTTCTCTATTCTTGTCTAGAATTTGTTCATGTTCACATTTGTAGGTTGAATATAGAAGTGAGTTGAATGCTTACCTCTAACAGTCAGCCTTGTTGTATAGTTCGCAACAGCTGCAGCATTACTTGCAATGCAAGTGTAGTGTCCTGAATGCCTGGCAGCAAGGTCAGAGAACAATAAGTTGCTAACAAACTCATGCTGTTGTTCATGCACATCGGCTTCTTGAGGAAGAGGGCCTCCATCCTTACGCCACGTAATTGTTATTGGGAGGTCACCTGAGATGATGCTGCAAGACACTTGTGCTCTCATTCCTTCCTGCAGGTTACTGGGAAACTGGAATGGAGCAATTTGAGGTGGCTCTGGAATACAAGTAAATACATAACATATTGTAGAAAAGTACTTACTCCAATAATTCATTCATGCTGTCTTATTCAGCTAACACTTTATGTGTAAATGTATTGTTGACACCTTCTATTTTATCTCAAAAGAAACTGGTACACTATTTAACACTAAGAAAAACAGATTTAAAAGCTAGTTACCAAATCGATAATTGATTTAAGTAGAAGTGTGCAAAATTTAGAATTTTTGCTCATAAAAAACAAGAACATAATTTTGACAAAAATACTTTTTATTTTCTAATTAAAAAAATAAATTAAAAATGACTGAAAGAGTATTTAAATCCAAAACAGGACTACAACTAAGTTTGCATTATAACAAGACTATTGCAACAAAAAATATATTTGATGTGTTCTTAGTTGTCTGTACCTCCTACAATGGCCTCAATGTTGATGAGGCATAAAGCTACAAGCTACCTATCCCTAATGTTATATTGTGTTTCTAAGTTAATCTGTTAACTATTCATGGCATATTAACTGCATCTAACAAAGTGTCCAAGCAAAGCACTGATAAATGTGTAAGCATTATTTTCTATAATTTATAGTTTGATGAAGCCAATATATGTACAAATATTGCAGCAAATATTCACAATTTTTAATGTAAATATTTTATAAAAACACAAACTCTTTTAGAATCATCCTTGTGCAAAAATTGGTATTGTAAATGTAATATGCAACTCTTAAAATTTAATTTTTGATTTTCAAGCAGTTGAACAAAAATGAAAGTGTGTCCAGGTCTCATATTTGTAGCCCCATATAGATTTCCAGTGACATCCACGATCAAAGATCTCTTAGTCTGCTGCAAGTTCTATATATTATATGTGTTTGATGACAGTAACATATTCAAGACTGATGGGTATGGAGCACAAGCTGGCACTCAATTTCATGCATAAGTGTGTGGGAAAGTTTTGTTTTGTAGAGAGCCAGGGAATGGAATAAATTACCTAGGGAAGTGATTAGTAATATACCAAAATGCTGAAAGAATTAAAAATTAAAATTCGTTAAGGGCAAAAGTAATAGGTGATGCAATTTTGACTCAAAGGATTTAACACAAAAACAATAATAAGAAAAGGGTAAATAGATGACCAGGGAAATTGCTACTGGAGCTTGCACGCCATTGAAAAAAATGAAATTAATATTCATTGCAGTTTACCAATTTTCAGAAAAAATCTATTTAGAAAAAAATGTTCCAGAAGGGAACAAAACTGGTGCACAGCACTATCACCACTAATAATGAATCGTATTTTAGTTTGGTAATAATACACACACTGGACTGCTACTGAGGACACATCTGTTCAGGTAATGTAGACACATGTAGAATGAATTTGTATGTAGTGTACTAACTGTGCTTTTAGAGTAAGTACCAGTAGATACACAGAATGCCTCAGCATACATTTGATCCAGGTGTACACAACTTGCAGGATTTGAGACAGCATTGATCATTGAACTCCATAAGATCAATGATCAATGCTTTCTCATGTAATCATTCTGTCAAACTGCCTGCCACCAAGGCCATGGTGTATAAGATTCTTGGGATCAATGGGGGACATGATGGAACATAAACACAGTGGGAACATCTCCAGTAGAGAATCATGAATTATGAGAATGGTGATTTTATCTGCCATTCAGAAATGTGCTGTGGGATCAGTTATTAGTTACTTTCATTACTGTATTGGAATGTGTGGTAATTCAGGTAGATAGATAGTTCAGTAAAATCCATTTGAATATCTGGCTATCAGTATATGAATAACAAGAATTATGTGAAATTTTAACATAAGATTGTATGCAATTACACCATTGCATTAGAAATGAGTGTGGTAATCCATTTAAGCATAATTGAGTGCTTTCCAGTGAATGAATGATAAAATGTTTGGGTTAAAATATAATTTGGTAAAGTATCTCAGAAAAATATTGCTGGATGATATCTTTGGAGCTAAATATTTTTAAGTCTTGAGAAAGTGAGTTAGTACATAGCATGTATGTAGAAGTAAATTTTTATTTTTAAAAAGTCTTTGTATTACAAACTATTGCACTTAACATGTTTCACAGAAAACAGGAGCTGTGGCATTAGATTTTTGCTCAGCGAAAAATCAAAACATGGATCATTTTGAAAGGAAATTTAACTGGAATATCTGCTTTGTTTAGGGAGGGAGGAAGACCCGAAACTGGGATTACAGTTACGGACAGCCCAATTAAATTCGGCACCTTATGTTAGGAGTAGCGAAAATCAATCTCGACCGTTAAAAGTACTTGTTATAAACTGTAGAAGTGTTTGTAATAAGCAGCCTGAGCTTGAAAGCGTTATTAGTAGCATTGAAGCTGATATTGTATTAGGTACTGAAAGCTGGTTAAAATCGGATATAAGTTCAGCAGAAATTTTTAACCATAGCGTGAATGTTTTCCGTAACGATAGGTTACATTCAAATGGAGGTGGTGTATTTATAGCTGATCGTAAACACCTGTCGTGTAACGAAATATATATTGATACGGTCTGTGAAATCCTATGGATTAGACTAAAAGTAGCTAGGACAAAACTTGTAATAGGGTCTTTCTATCGTCCACCAGATGCAGATGTAGGCGTTGCTGAGGCCTTAAGAAATAACGTAAGTAATATAGCTCGTCAATTTCTGGATCATGGAATAATACTAGGAGGCGACTTCAACTTGCCGTATATTGACTGGAGTAATTATGCCCATGTTACTGGTGGCAGGGATAAATATCCTGTGAGATTATTCTTGACCTTTTCTCAGATCTTACTCTTGAGCAGCTCGTCACTGAACCAACGCGGTGCCGCAACGATAATGAAAACATTCTAGATATTCTCTTTACAAATAGGCCTGAATTATTCACGGACATTTCTACCACCACGGGAATAAGTGATCATAAAGCTGTAATTGCTACAGTAAAATTAACAGTTGCGCGCAACAAGAAAAAAGAAAGGGTCATTTACAGGTTCGAAAAGGCCCCAAAGGAGTGTTTAAGAACGTTTTTGAGGGATAATTACATTACCTTTATAGAAGGAAGAGGCTCGGTTGAAGAGATGTGGCTTCGATTCATAAATATAGTCAGGGAAGGTATGGACTTACATATATCGAAAAGGACAATCAGGGACGGAACGATCCCCCGTGGTGTACGCGTGAAGTTAAAAGATTACTTAAAAAGCAAAGGAAGATTCATGCACGCTCAAGAAGGACGATGTATAGGAGTGATTTAGAGAAGCTAGCTGAGACAAGAGGACAGGTCAAGAATGCGATGCGCGAGGCCTTTAATGACTTTCGATGCAACTCACTTTCCAAGAGCCTCATTGAAAATCCAAAGAAATTTTGGTCGTGTGCAAAAAAAAAAAAAAGCGGTTGTGACAACAATATGCCAGTTCTACTACAAGACGGTCGGGAAGTTGATGACAGCCGCGACAAGGCTACCGTATTTAACGCCGAATTTAAAAATTCCTTCACTGACGAAAACATGGAAAATATTCCACGGCGTGTTGAATTTGAGATGGATCCAGTACAAATTGATAGTGTAGGTATCATAAAGCAGTTAAAGCTCCTGAAGTGGGGGAAAGCGCCGGGTCGCGATAGTATAGCAGTAAGAGTATTTTTGGAATACGCGGAAGAAATAGAACCATTTCTGTCAGATATATTTCGTAAATCTTTAGAGCAAAGAAAAGTACTTGTACATTCTGACTGGAAAATAGCGCAGGTGATTCCCGTTTTCAAGAAAGGAGATCGGAGAGATCCTAGGAATTATCGACCCGTATCCCTAACATCTGTTTGCAGTAGAATTCTGGAGCATGTCATATGCTCTAACGTTATGAAGTTTCTAGATGAAAACGAGTTACTTACAGCATACCAACACGGATTTCGGAAAAACCGTTCGTTTGAAACGCAACTGGCTCTATTTTCGCATGATGTAATGAAAGTTATTGATGCACGATCACAAGTTGATGTTATTTTCTTGGATTTTCAGAAAGCTTTTGGCTCTGTACTACAGAACCGACTTTTAGCGAAGATCCGAGCGTACGGTATATCTGATCAAATATGCGAATGGATACGCGATTTTCTAACTGGTCGGTCACAGTATGTCGCTGTAGACGGGAAAGCCTCTTCTAAACTAGAGGTTACTTCGCGTGTTCCTCAAGGAAGTGTAATAGGACCACTTCTTTTCTTAATTTTTATAAACGATCTCGGTGACAACGTCAATTGCGGGATGCGATTTTTTGCTGATGATTTATAGGGAAGTGAGGTGCTCCGACGATTTAATAGAAATTTAGCGCGATCTGGATGTTATTTCGGAATGGTGTCGGAATGGCAGCTTACACTTAACTGTAAAAAGTGCAAGGCAATGCATATAAGTAATAAAAAGACCCCGCTTGCTCAGGATTACAAAGTTAACGATTCAGTTGTTGACACTGTGGATTCCCTAAAGTATCTAGGCGTAACAGTACAAAGCAACATGAAATGGGACTTGCACATAACTTCCGTTGTATGCAAAGCTAATTCCAAACTAAAATTCATAGGACGTATTTTGAGAAGCTGTGATGCTCATACAAAGGAAATAGCGTACAAAACACTAGTGCGTCCGGATTTGGAATACTGTTGTGGAATTTGGGATCCGTATCGCAAGGGATTGATTGACACATTAGAGAAAGTACAGAGGAGAGCCGCTCGATTCGTGACCGCTAGTTACAGTCCTTACGTAAGTGTCACAGAGCTGATTCGTGGGTTGGGCTGGGATTGTTTGGCGGACAGACGACGTCGTTTTCGTTTGAATTTGCTGGAGAATATGCGAAAATCTTTAAGTTACGAGTGCAACGAAATACTTCTTCCGCCAACCTATTTAGCTCGCAATGACAGGAGGGATAAGATTCGAGAAATAAGATGCCATACTGATTTATTTATTTATTCCTCGTTCTTTTCGGGATTGGAATGCACAGAATTAGGATTGGTGCTTAGCACCCTCTGCCACCCACAGTATTTGTGATTTGCAGAGTATAGATGTAGATGTAGAAGGAATTAGGATGGTCATTCTGTAGAATAAGCCTGAAACATCATAGCTACTACCGAAGAGAATTAAGCAATGTTTTACCCGATGAGACTCACTCATGACATCGAGGTGGAGGCGCCCCTGCGCAGACTGCCCTTGCTGGTTGGTGGCAGTACAGGAGTACTCGCCGCGGTCTGAAGCTCCCTCCACATTCCGCAATAGCAGCGTGCCATTGGAGAAGGCCCGTTGTCGCATCTGTGCTGGTAGCTGCTCTCCTGCACGCCACCAAGTGACGCTGGCAATGGGGTAACCAGCCACGGGACAGCGCAGATACACGTCCCTGCCTGCCACGGCAGTCAGGTTACGAGGAGCGCGAGCCATCGGCGGGCCTGTGAATACCACCACTCCCTTAGTGAATAGGCCGAAAGAGTACTCATGTAGATAGATTTTTTTTTTGCTTTTGTCTGTAAGCTTTGTTTTAGGTGTTTTGCGTTTATTTATTGGCAAAATATGCAGCATTTGAGCTAGAAATTGAGGCCACTATTAAATAAAAACACCTGTAAACGTTGATGAGGACCGACGGAAAATATGCGGCAATATTAGAATTCTGCGCTCGAGCAAGTTACTGCTTAAGTAATAGAAATCAATAATAGAATTGATTTTACTAAACTTTCCTGCAGAACTCTCTGAGTAATTTAGACAGCGATTCTGAACAGAGCTTCAAGGCAATAAGTGGTTTTAGTCATGGACTAATGGTAAGAAGTAATTGCTACGGGCAGAAATTTCCAAGGCCACAACTGAGTTTTAAGTTAATTCCGATGGCCAAACCGCATATAAAATGATGTGTGATTTAGAAAACTTCGAATTAGTATATTTAATTTTTTCCCTGCGGTAGTTAAATGCTGTAGAATGTATTTTATATGAGTTATTAGATATGTATTTACGTAAATAACACTTGCCAGCCAGTTTGCTCATGTTGGTTCGCTTATGTACACTTCGGTATTAGTGATTTGTCAGATTACTTTTAATTAAATTAAGTTTTTATTAATTTTGATAAATGTCAACTGAGCATGCTGAAAAATCTTTCTTCTTATTTAAATTCATTTTTTGCTAACACTTGCAATGTAACATAGTTACTTTATAGGTTTTCTACTAAAGGTAGACACTTTCTGTACAGTAATTTGCTTAGACAAAACTAGTTGTCTGCAACCTCCCTCGAACTTGTCTATCTACTACTAATAATGTGGGTACCGTACCATCATTTACTGTACTAACATAAATCGAAAATTTTCCCATGTTAAAACGTTTCCTTGAATGAAAAAAATAAAGGAGCATTTGTAAACGTAACATTGCCATGACAATAATAAACAAGTCCGAGTGCACAATGCTATCATAGCAATGCTACTGAGCCAACCTAATACTTGTGGAAATATGAATACCGGACGGTGCGTTGCCAATGCGTCCTCACCGTAGACGTTGAGCGTGGCTGAGTGGTGGGCCGAGCCCATATCATTCCGCGCGAGGCAGGTGTAGAGACCCCCGTGAGCGACGCGCGCGCTGGATATGTTGAGTGTGGCGACGACGTCCCCCGCGGCGTCGAGCGCGCTGCCCATTACCAGCCCGGCTCGAGGCGTCAGCTCCGCGCCGTCCAGCAGCCAGTGCACACGGGGGGGCGGGTTGCCGGAGGCCACGCACCGCAGCGACACCCCGGGGCCCGGCTGCAGGGTCTGCTCGATGAATGTCCACTGCAGCTCAGGAGCGACCGCTGCAAACACCGCGGTTTATACTTTCCTATAAACTATTATTTACGAAATGTGTCACAGTTGTGCAGAATTAGATACACAAATAAAAAACAAAAGGTTAATTATGAATATAAGGTGGGGAAAGAATTGCTTGCTGAAGACTTCAAATATAAATATCTTGGCATTACATTTGATAACAAGCTTAACTGGGCAGGACACATTGGACAGGTGGTAAGAAAAGGTTTCAAAATTCTGCACTTGTTGGAGAGAGTGATGAGGGGATGCACGAGAGAAGTAACGGAATTGGGTTACAAAACTTTGGTCAGACCATTTCTCGAATATGGTAGTGTAGTATGGGACCCACATTTTGCGTATCAAATACAAGAGTTGAAGAAGATGCAAAGAAGGGCTGTTAGATTTGTTTCTGGAAATTATCGCAGAATACAATCAGTGACAGATATGATAAAGGAGCTGAAATAAGACTCATTGCAAGACAGGAGGATGAGAAGAGGGTCATGGGAGTGTACAGGGCGTATACTGGCGATGAGGCATGGAAAGATATTGCAGTAGGTATGAAAAGTAGTTCATGGAAGGGAAAAGATGACTATGACCATAAGCTGGCACTCGATTTCAGGCACAAGGGTGTGGGAAGATTTTATTTTTTAGGTAAGGGTGTCAGGGATTGGAATGAGTTACCAAGGGGAATGATGAATAACCTACCGAAAACGTTAAAAGAATTTAAAGTTAAAATTTGTAGAGCGCAAATGTAGGTGAGTGTAGGATTGGGGGAAGTTGGGTGTGTAGGGAAATTGCCACCGGAGCGTGTGCTCCATTGCAATTAAAATTAAATTAAATTAAACTTATCAGTTTCAACATCTTTTCGTAAAGCCTGGCACACACTCATGCCTGTCGGTCGTTTTGCTTGTACAGTCTCAAGTTGTAATGCAAGACGGAACATTTGACGGAACGCAGTTGAGCCCACAGACACTCCGTCTACTACTTCATTTTGCTGTCAGTTGCTAAATGTCAATATGGCTGACACACAGAAATTAGTTGTTGCTGCGGCTATTGTTCCGATAATTAGAAAGAAAAAAAGGAACAGAATTAGACAGAAATGGTCAAGACAGTGGTTATTGAAGCGAGTACCATTTAGTCACATCAATTTACTAAATGAATTGAGGCTAGAACCTGAAGATTGGTTTAATTATGTTCATAGTACTAAAACTTCAGCAAGTATAATTTGACATTTTATATGTATACTGTAACTATGTACCTAATTGTGTTTGCTAATAAAATGATATTTGTTACATACCTCATTAACTGAACCCGCAGTTGTGTCTTCAGTGTTGTCTATACCATTCTGTCTTGGCGTTTCTTGATCAGTAAGAAACAGTTGAAATACCACAAATTTGGCTTTTCGATGTTTTCGATACCAGACCCAGATCTACACGATTCATTTATATTTGTCCTGTGCCTTCCGAAAAAGTTGTTAATAAATTCACATTTTTAATAACAGTTTATTTGCGTGTTCATCAACTTCTTTCAATTTATTGATAAGAATATAATATGCAACACTTTTTTTCTGTTAGTTTAAATAATCTTTACTTTTGATTTTCCACAGACATTCATTTTGACTGTATAAATCAATAAATTCAGTTACAAATTCACGCGACATTAGTCTAAAATCAGTCATTCTCTACTAAGAAGACGTAATGCAAGACGGAAGTAGGCACACACATACCGTTTTGCTGGACGGCAAGTAGGAACACGCAAGGAAAATCAAGAGCACCCTTCATGCCTTCAAGTCAAACAATTGACGTAACACAACAATTAATTCGATCGACCCCACACACACACACACACACTTCTTCTTGCATTACAACTTGTGACTGTACAAGCAAAACGATCGACAAGCATGAGTTTGTGTGCTAGGCTTAATAACAGCATCACTGCAGGAATTTAATTATTTTCTTAAATGATATTTTACTGCCAGTGACGGAGTTTTGCGTTCACGGTCGTCGGTTCTAGTCTAGCTTAGGGCTAGGGTTGTTTTAATATTGGTTTATGATGCCCTTGCTATTGATTAAATTTTAAAGTAATCAAAAATGATTAATACACCTGTGAATTAATGTAAACATTTTTAACTGGATGAAAAGCTGAACGTCAATATTATTAGTATTATTTTTAAATATAATCTTGTATACTATAATTTTACATAAAATTCAAACTAATATTTGCTGTTTTGGATCTCAGATTATGTCTTACTTTTTATATAGTAGAGCATCGACTATTCGAATACCGATCTGAAAAAACAGGTTAACTGAAAGGTTTGCAAGAAAAAAGTGTGTCTATTCTGAGAGAAAAAAAAATTTTGAATTTCTTTTTCTAAACAACCGTGTAGACCAACTTTTACGGACTTTCTGAACTTTTCAAACAAAAGTAATTCTGAAAGTTTTATATTATCCTATTTGTAAGACATATGCTACGTTATACAGTAAAAATAGTGTGTAGGCTATGTTCTGTGTACAGTTTTGTGTTTAATACATATTCTTCCTATGACATTAGTGCAGATTTGTTCTTTAATGATCTTTTCACCGAAAAATCAGTTAACCGAACTCTCGTGGTGCCCAGTAGTTTCGGATAATCGATAATCTACTATAATTCGATGTGAAGATTGAATTTAATCATTTTTCCTAATATACAAATGATTGATCTCTCTATGAAAACTATAAACAAAATTTGCATTTAGATTTAAATACTGAGCGGGAGTAATTTTTACAACAATTGTCTCGATAGTTTGATAAACTTCACTTAGTCCACAACCGAAGGTGGTTGGATCCTCTGAAGGAGGGGTACAAAGCCAGTACGTCAGAAATAGGAAGGCCAGTTCCTTTCCTCTTGGACCTACAGCTTAACGTAAATTCCGAACTACGGGGCGACCTGGCCTACCCCATACGAAAAAAGTACAGAGCGTAAAAATTCCTAGCGACAGCGGGATTTGAACCCAGGAGCTTGAATTTAGTAAGCGAGCGCCTTAACCACTCAGCTCCAAGACTAATCGATGGTTAGGTAACAGTTACCTATTTTTAACACGTTAATCTGGATTCCATCTACTCGAAAATTAACAGTTAGACTTTTTTGATTCTTGGCGTTATATTTTTATGTTGAGATGACATTTTAAGTTTCTAGTTTGCTACTAGGAATTTTAATGCCGATACAGGACAATACTGCTCTTGTGTGAAATATTTACATTAGTAAAGCCATGTTTTCGCAAAGCAGAATAAATTTAATATGTTTATGGTAGAGGCCAGAGGCGGCCCTTCCAAGTTTTTCAGGTGGTGCGAGATCTCATTGTGGCGCCCCAAATGTGCTATTGCTTATTGGTGCTTAAGGTGTCCATATAGATAGACTGAAGATAACATACAGGTTTTACATCCTATTAATGTCATTAATGTAAAAGTTTGTTTACTTGGATGTTTTACTGTTTCACGTCGAAACGACTGAACTGCTTAGGATAAATTTGGAATAATGCATTGGCCATCTACTTTTACCCCAAATAGCAGTTCCCGTGGGAATTAGATACGAATATGTATAAGAATGCTTTAGGAAAAGATAGTCTTTATATAATAATAATAACTCAAACCTCGGAAAGATTATGATAGCAGCGGTATGAATGAGAAACAACTGTGAAAAGGTTTATTTAAGCTACTGTGGCGAACACAATGCTCATTTCACTTACACGTAAACACAGTTTTTAATATTTTTTATAAATAAATAAAAATAGAAAATATATGGAAATAAAAATTCCTACTTTTAATACCGAAAAATAAACTTTACCAACATTTTTCCAGAACCTTCGTAGACTAATGCTTCAACAGATTAAATGAACGTATTTTTTTCCCAAGGTAAAACCATTTTCAACAAGTATTTTTCATTGTTTTTGTCCCACTCTGTAGCTAATCCTGGCTATGACCTTGGAAAGTTGTGCTAATAGAATGACCCACGCATTCTCAGATGTATCGATCATGAGTGTGCTATTGTAAATAGTTCTTCTGGATTTGTTGCTATGTCATTTACAGCTCATACTAAAAAAGCCTTTACTTTCTTCGGCATCTGACTGGGTTAATAATAGGAAATGTTCCAGTCTGAAAATCAACTTCTCTAGCTGTCTGTTTTCAGAGCTGGCACTCTTTCTCAAATTCCAATCTGTTTTTCAACAACTGTGAAGAGTTTCATAAATCCACTTTCAGCCTGCATAGCCTTTATTTACAATGTTTACTTGAAACAATGTATTATACCAAGTAACCACTGTAATTATGAATTCAATTTGCTCCATGATCTGGCTAAGTGACAAGTCATCTGTTGCGGCAACTGAATAATTCGTTTCAGAAGGGCGTCATGAAATAAAGAGTAGCGATGCTAGAAACTCTATTCCAAAACCGAGATTCGCAAATTTTTTGGCGATAGTACTTCTAAGTGCTTGAATTCCACTTCCCATCGCATTTTTGATCTAGAGAATAAAACAAATATTCTTCAAATATATCCGGACAAGGAAACATGTTTTGGTGGTACTAGCTATTACCAAATTTAATGACAATTACATGGATTAAAAAATACTTGAAGATACTGGTTCAGAATTTTGCCTTGGACACATTTATTTCCTCCTACCAAATTGAATCCACTGTCATATCTTTGGCCTCAACAATCGTACATATCCAAATCGAACTTTTACAAAGTATCAATAATAAACAGGGCAACGAGTCCAGCTTCCAGGTCCCAAAGAGTCACTTTCCTGATTGTAAGCACAGCGAAATACTCACGCACTTAGACTTCGTCTTCATTAGTGTCAAAAACAGCAATGTCAATGATAATTGTTCGGCGTGAATTACATCAGGGATTAAATTCTATATGTTGGAAAAATATTTAGATGACCCAACTATAGTCAAAATTTTATTACGGACTTCATTCGTTTTGAATACATTTGCCAATATAATAAGACATTAGTCTCGTTATTAACAATACGGCGGAGATGCTCCATCATCACAGGATCATATTTTCTTAGCAGTTGCAATATACACAGGAAGTTACCCTCATTAGAAGTATTTAGTATTTCAGATTCAAAGCTTCCTCTGAACAAGACATCATTCATTAGAGGATAGCAGCCCACTGTGATTTTTCGTCTTCAGTCTGTATTTACAAATGCTTGTCTAGTACATTGAAGTTATTTAACGGAATCAACGCTTCTATCCAACTGAGCTTGGAGTGATTGTGATCTGAGGAAGTTTCGTGAGTTTTGAGACGCTCTGATAAGTAAATACAGTCATCAAATCCTTCTTTTCCCAAAAAAAAAATGAGACCTTCTGTTGAATAAATAATATATAAACAATATACTTTATCTGCAAATTTATAATAAACAAGCTATGTGCTTTTATAAGTTTCTTCATTTGGTGTTAGGTACTCTTTGAAAATACGCATTTGAAAAATGAAGTCCATGTTTTTTTCCCTTGGATTTATTCGTTGCTCAAATAATTATTTCATCTGTGCCAGCAGAGTCAATGAGCGACAATTATGAAATATTGTCATAATTTGTACTTCGAAGAGTCGACGGTAGTGGTATATCCATTTGTTATCTGTTGAACAGCAGACGACGTTCCAGCCATAGATAAATCTTCTCGTACATGCTGCTCTTTACCATGAGCCTCTTTTAAATAACTTCCATTAAAAGTTTTCTTCCGTCTCGTGCTGAACTAGTTCTGGTGACGACGATTCAGATGACTTCTAAAAAAAAAAAAAAATGCTAGCGATTTTGAAGCCTTCTCAGTTTCGCTTCGGTTTTTTTAAGTATTGTGCGCCATGCAGTTTTTTTTTTTTTTAAGTTTAGGGACATGTCTTTTCTATAAAAGACAGATATGCTTTGTAAATATTTACGATACCAACGTTAATTGTAATCACCGAGGATTTAATATGGTAAAAAGAGATAAATATGTTGAATCTCGCCCCATGTACAGGTACCCGCATGCATTAACTTCAAGACTACAGATGAAAAGGCAGGAAACAGGTGCGGGAGGCGCGATGCGGCACGGGAGAGTGCTAACTTTGGAACTAGTTGTGATTTTCATAATTCGAGTAACTCGAACTGACTCCAGTAGCAACTCGAATTGACTCTATTCTATGATAACATACGACTATACATTAAGCTGAAGCTCTTACTTTTATAAACTCTTCTGAATGATGTGTGTTAAAATAATATATGAACAGCAAGGTGGGTTATTGTAGATTTTAATTTTTATTTTTTGCGCAGACGATCTCTCGCTGCCTTTTCGGCGCCCCCCTCCCCCCCATATGACGGCGCCCTGTGCGGTCGCACCGCTCGCACCGCTCTAGGGCCGCCCCTGGTAGAGGCCAATTGAAAGTTACAGGTTAAACAATAGTAAAACAAGTAACGCCTAATAACTTTGGTCATAGCATGTATGAAGCAAATAT